>ONZH01005195.1:0-97368 GCA_900303285.1 Rhinella marina
GCTGGCTCGGCTATTTCCGTCGGCTTCATAGAAATGAATAGGAGCGGTGGCCGCGCAAGTGCGGTGCGCTCCCATTCATTTCTATGGGGAGCCGGCTTGGTGGTGGCCGGACCGGAGTCCTCCAGCCACCACCTTGCGGGGCCCCGTTCTCGATATAGGTGCGGGTCCCAACGGTGGGACCCGCACCTAGAAGACAATGGGGGCATATCCTAGCGATATGCCCCCATTAGGCAAGATGAGACAACCCCTTTAATGTGATTCTAGCCTCCATCATTGAGTTTGGTAATTTCCGATAATTTTCATAGGGTAATCCATCGGCCCCTGGGGTCGAGTTTCCCTTTACCTGTCTCAAAGCTGCCCAAATTTCTCCGGTGTTATAGGTGTTTCCAATTCTTCCCTTTCTTCTGTATTTAATTTAGGTAGATCAATTTGGTCTAGATAGTTTCCTATCTCCGTTAGGTTTTTTTTTAACTCCGTACTATATAGTTCTTTATAATATAAACTAAATTATCCGCTAATCTTCTCCTCATCCTTTATTAATTCCCCTTCTTTATTTTTTTATCACCGATATTCTCCTATTTTGATTTTGACCGTTGATAATGGCCATGAGGTACCTATTCGGTTTTCCTTCCTCCAAAAGTCTCTTTTTTCACCCGAATATTACCTTATTTCTTGCTTTTTCCGTTAACAACTCCTCATACTCTTTCTGTTTATTTTTCCATTCTACGTATTCCTCATCTGATCTACCTACTAAATACTGTTGTTCTAATTCTTCCACTTCTCTACTAAGTTCTTTCTCTCTAGTCCCTAAGGTCTTCTTTAATTCTATTATTTTCTTTATCATGCTACCTCTAATCCATGCTTTTATTGTGTCCCATACGGTCATATCGCTGGCTGTTCCCCAATTAATCTCTAATATTTCTTTTAATTCTTTTCTTGTTGTTTCATTAAAAGGAATCAAGTCTAGCCAATGGGGATTCAATCTTCACCCTTTATAGCTCCTAGTTTGTTCTACATTTATAGTTGTGACCACTGGTGAATGATCCGAAATACTTCGTGGATAATATTGAATTTTCTTTATTATTCCTACGTACTCCCTATTACATAAGACTAGATCAATTCTAGACAGCGATTTTGCGGTTTTATTAAAACAAGAAAATACCTTTTCATCTGGATTTTGGTTTCTCCAGACATCATCTAATCCAATTTCCGTGCAAATTTTATTAAGTGGTGTATTACCCCCTCCCTTCCAATTACCACTTCTCCTATGTATATCTTTCTCATTATTCATCAAACCATTAAAGTCACCCATAATTAAACAAGGACATTCTTCTATTAATGTATAGTAGTGGTATACCTTCTTTAGTAATTCTACTTTGAAGGGTGGCGGTATATATAAAAAAATAAGTGCACATCTTAAGTTCGAAATCCTCCCGTATAGGAATACAAATTGTCCTTCTTCATCTAATTTTACTTCATATAATTCCCATTTTACTCTTTGATGTATCATCACACTTACCCCCCGTGCATAAGTCGAGTAATGTGAGTGGTACTGTGTGGGGTACCATTTCTTATATAAACATTTTTGTGTATATTTCGTTAAGTGAGTTTCAGTGATAGCCACAATATCTGGTGAGTGACATTTAATTAAATCAAAAATTGCAACCCTTTTTATTCTGTCCCCTAGACCCCTCGTGTTCCATACCATAATCTTAATACTCATAATCTATCCTTGTGTTTATATAGACAACAAGAGAAGAGAAGCAAAAGGAAAAACAAAAAAAAAAAAAACCTCCGCTCATATATTCTTACATTTTCCCCTTTTCCTGTTACATTTTTATATCTACCACTCGGACTCCCACACCCCCTTCCCCTTACGACTCGTTTACATTTTATTTACGAGTCCCTCTCTTGAGCATTACTCAATCCGACCAGGTTTATCAATACTTCACATTTTCAGCCCCATAGAGTCCATCCATAAGGTGGCTTCCTCTGGGGTATCAAAAAATTGTGTCTTCCCATCCATTATTATTTTCAGCTTGGCAGGATAAAACAAAGCATATTTTATGTCATTTTTCCTCAAACGTGATTTAACCCCGAAGAACGAAGATCTTTGCTTCTGTGTCTCTGTTGCATAATCTGGAAATGCGAATATTCTTTCATTATTGTATTTTATCTCTCCCCTTTCTCTTAGTTTTCTCATAATGATCTCTTTATCATTGAAGTTGAGGACTTTAATCAGTATCGCTCTAGGTCTACCCCCTATAACTGGTGGTTTTGCTGGCACGCAATGTGCCCTTTCGATAGCAAACTGTTGCGACAAAGTTTTTGCTCCTACTGTCTCTTTTATCCAACTTGTCACAAATTTTTTTATATCATTCTTTTCCACCTCCTCTTGAAATCCGAGCAGTCTTATGTTACTCCTACACGACCTGTCCTCCAAGTCAATAATTTTACGTTTCAAAAAACCGTTGTCGGTTTTCAGAGTATTCACCTCCTTTTTTAATTGCGTCACCTCATCCTCCACGTTACTTATCCTCTGTTCTGCTTCACTGCATCTTTCCCGGATTTTACCAAATTCTTCTCTCATCTGAGATAATTCCAACCCCACTACCTCCACCTTGTTAGACAAGTCACTTATAGTGTCTTTACAGCCGTTTATGGCGTCCAGTATGTCATTTAACCAAAGGGGGGGGGTCGTTTAATCCCTGTAGTTTTTCCGCTGCTCCTGTATTACCTCTATTCCTTCCTGCCATATTGCTGCTGCAACCCCCTCTACTTTTATTTGGACTAACAGACTGCCTTTTATAGGCCATTTGTGATTTTTATACTCTTAAAGTACTTCACAACTTATTACGACCAAAAGGAAAAGCAGTAAGGTATTACAACCATGGAGCAACAGAGTGTAGCAGCCCAGGTAAGCAGCAGAGAAATCACAGCCAAAAGGAGCTTCAGAAATTGCAGACAGAGGGAGCATCAGAGTACAACAGCCAGGGAGAGGCAACGGAGTATTATAGCCAGGGGGAACAGCAGAATATTGTGGCCAGAGGACGCAGCACAATGTTGCAACCAAGGAGTACAGTCAGAGTATTGCTGCCACTGAAAACTTGCAGGATCTTACCACCAGGGGGTACGCCAGAATATTACAGCCACGGGGGGCTACAGAACATTTAGTTCACTTGGTACATTTAGTTCACTTGGTAAATGTTACTATTACCGGTTACCAGTATCAAATCTTGGTTTTTAAAGAGATTCACTGGAGGGCCAAACTCCCACTTTAGCCGTCCAGGTAGTTAGTGATTAATAGTGGTTAGTTGGTAGCCAGTTCCCATTAGTAGCCAGTTCACATTAGTAGCCCGTTCACATTGGTAGCCAAATCACATTAGTAGCCAATTCACATCAGTAGCCAGTTCACATCAGTAGCCAGTTCACATCAGTAGCCAGTTCTCATTAATAGCCAGTTCACTTTAGTAGCCAGTTCACGTTAGAAGCAATTCACATTAGTAGCCAGTTCACATTAGTAGCAGTTCACATTGCTAGTCAGTTCATATTAGTAGCAATTCACATTAATAGCCAATTCACATTAGCAGCAGTTCGCATTAGTAGCAGTTCACATTAGCAGCCAATTAGTAGCCAGTTCACATTGGTAGCCAGTTCACATTAGTAACCAGTTCACATATGTAGCCAGTTCACATTAGTAGCAGTTCACATTAGCAGCCAGTTCGCGTTAGAGGTCAGTTCACATTAGTAGCAGTTTGCATTAGTTGTCTAGGGATTCCCCGGTCTACTTGTTCATAGTCCTATTCAAACTGCTCCTACTCACCCCTCTCGTGGGATATCCGGGTCGTCCCTCCTTCCAACGCTCTCTCCGCTATTGGCTCCAATATCTTACCTCCCTAACGGCTGTTTATCCACGGAGGTCTCCAATACCCCCTGACGTCGACTCCTGCGCTCTCGTCACTATCCACTATCCTCCCGCAGTGTCAATCCAGGCTTCAGCGTCTCCAAGGTCTGCTGGCTCCAGCGTTCTCGCCGCTGTCCATGCTTGTGCTCTCCTCCCACGAGACCACACCTGCTCCCTTCCTTCCCCAATTCCCCGGCATCCTCAGTGGGAGTGGGAGTGAGCATGGGGCGTGGCTAGTGAGCACGCTGCTCGTCTGACCAGGAAGATTTGTGGAGCTCCTGAGGTGGATCAAGCCTGAGAATAATACCCCCCCTATTGGGAAAAAGCAAGCCTGTGAAACGGTGACCCAGGAACAGGCCCCTGCTTCCGGAGAAGGCTATGGATTGATGAGGATGCCGGGCACGACGACAGTGTGGAGGTAGCAGCAGCATTAGGAGACCACAGTGTGGCACGATGACATTGCAGAGGTGTCAGCGGCAGCATCATCAGGAGACGACAGAGTGGAACGATGACAGTGTGGAGGTGGCAGTGGCAGCAGCATCAGGAGACTACAGAGTGGCACGACGACAGCGTGGAGGTGGCAGTGGTAGCAGCATCAGGAGACGAGTGGCACGACAACAGTGTGGAGGTGGCAGTGGCAGCATCAGGAGACTACAGAGTGGCATGACGACAGTGTGGAGGTGACAGCAGCAGCAGGAGGCAACAGAGTGGCACGACAATAGTGTGGAGGCGGCAGTGGCAGCATCAGGAGACTACAGAGTGGCACGATGACAGTTTGGAGGCGGCAGCAGCATCCGCAGAACACAGAGTGGCACGACAACAGTGTGCAGGTGGCAGCATCAGGAGACTACAGAGTGGCATGACAGTGTGGAGGTGACAGCAGCAGCAGGAGGCAACAGAGTGGCACGACAATAGTGTGGAGGCGGCAGTGGCAGCATCAGGAGACTACAGAGTGGCACAATGACAGTTTGGAGGCAGCAGCAGCATCCGCAGAACACAGAGTGGCACGACAACAGTGTGCAGGTGGCAGTGGCAGCATCAGGAGACTACAGAGTGGCATGACGACAGTGTGGAGGTGACAGCAGCAGCAGGAGGCAACAGAGTGGCACGACAATAGTGTGGAGGCGGCAGTGGCAGCATCAGGAGACTACAGAGTGGCACGATGACAGTTTGGAAGCAGCAGCAGCATCAGCAGAACACAGAGTGGCACGACAACAGTGTGCAGGTGGCAGTGGTAGCATCAGGAGACTACAGAGTGGCATGACAGTGTGGAGGTGACAGCAGCAGCAGGAGGCAACAGAGTGGCACGACAACAGTGTGGAGGTGGCAGCATCAGGAGACTACAGAGTGCACGGCGACAGTGTGGAGGTCGCAGCAGCAGAAGCATCAGGAGACCACAGAGTGGCATGACAACAGTGTGGAGGTGACAGCGGCAGCAGCAGCAGGAGGTGGCCACAGAGTGGCACGACGACAGTGTGGGGAGGTGGGTGGCAATAACAATACCCGCTGACAATGGTGAGTGTAAGAAGGAGCACTTGGCATTAGATGTGTGGCATCAGGCTGGTGGCAGCACCAGAATAGTAGCTGAGGCAGGTAGCCAGAAGAAACCGGTCTCTTTTGTCAAGGTTTGGGTGAGGCAGCATGGATGATCTAATCTAATGCATCAGGCATTGGTGGGTGGAAATCCTAGCTGATCCACATCTTGACAAAGGTCAGTCTCTCCACTTTTTGGGTGGACAGGCGAGTTCTCTTTGGGGTAACTATGGCCCCCGCTGCACTAAACTCCCGCTCTGATGCCACACTACTGGCTGGGCAGGACAGCTTTCCTATAGCAAACTCGGCCAGTTGCGGCCACAAATCCAGTTTCGCTGCCCAGTAGTCCAGCGGATCTTCAATGAAGGGTGGCAGGGTGCAGTTCAAGTATGCCACCACCTGCTGGTTCAGGTCCTGCTCCAGGTCTAGCTGATGCTGCTGGTGAGTAGTTTCTTCACTATGCGGGTGAAGAAAGCTGCTCATCAGTGACTCTAGATTCAGGCTATTGATGATGGAGCTGCTGCTGCTGCTACTGCTGCTGCCACCCCACCCCCCTTCAGCAAGCATGGCAGTGGAACGTGAGCGCAGAGGGCCCCCCGGTCAGACCTGCTAGAGGATGGACAATTTCGCATATAGGCAGCGGCCAACTGACTACATAGGATGTCTCTATAGTAGTTCAGTTTGTCCTCCCTCACGGCGGGTGTAAAAAAGGCCCCCATTTTGGACCGGTAGCAAGGGTCTGAATGTACCATTACTTACATCTTATGGTAACATTCTGGTGCACCTGTGTAGCCTGAGTCACATGAGTCATTGGTAGGTGGGGCTCATAGTCTCCTCTATCCTCCCATTGAATGTGTGATTTCACGTTGGAGGTAACTAGGAGTAGGTTGCTGTGTGTCGGCCTATATGCTCCTTCCGCAATTGCCCATACGGCAAGGTAGGTTAGCGTTAGGTCCCGAGCCACTCTGAGATACCTTGACGTGGTGCTCGGGCTCCAGTATGTTCTTGATATAAGAATATATTAGCGAAAGTCTCATTTTAACATCAATGTGAGGGTTTAGCCATATATTGTCAATTGCATTACCGCCGCATTGCACCTTTACTAGTGATTGTTTTATTATATAGTTCGCCACATCCACACAATTTTGTCCTTGTGTAGAATGGTTTTGTGGTACATGTGGTCCGCTGCAGGCATCCTCCATTGTATGCATTTTTGCTGGGGATTGCTGTTAGCAACGGACCACATGTGCAGGAATTGCCCCCCCAGTTTGATATGCGAAACAGCATATGGGGTACTGAGCAATTTTCTGCCATTTTAGACCACGTTTTTTTCTGTGATTGTATTTGAACATTTATACCTGGAGGTGTGGCAACTCCAGGTCTGAATGTACCATTACTTACATCTTATGGTAACATTCTGGTGCACCTGTGTAGCCTGAGTCACATGAGTCATTGGTAGGTGGGGCTCATAGTATCCTCCCTCCTCCCATTGAATGTGTGATCTCATGCTGGAGGTAACTAGGAGTAGGTTGCTGTGTGTCGGCCTATATGCTCCTTCCGCAATTGCCCATACGGCAAGGTAGGTTAGCGTTAGGTCCCGAGCCACTCTGAGATACCTTGACGTGGTGCTCGGGCTCCGGTATGTTCTTGATATAAGAATATATTGGCGAAAGTCTCATTTTAACATCAGTGTGAGGGTTTAGCCATATATTGTCAATTGCATTACCGCCGCAGTGCACCTTTACTAGTGATTGTTTGATTATATAGTTCGCCACATCCACACAATTTTTTACCTTGTGTAGGATGGTTTTGTGGTACATGTGGTCCGCTGCAGGCATCCTCCATTGTATGCATTTTTGCTGGGAATTGCTGTTAGCAACGGACCACATGTGCAGAAATTGCTCCCCCGGTTTGATATGCGCAACAGCATATGGGGTACTGAGCAATTTTCTGCCATTTTAGACCACGTTTTTTTCTGTGATTGCAGTACAAGTATGCCACCACCTGCTGGTTCAGGTCCTGCTCCAGGTCTAGCTGATGCTGCTGGTGAGTAGTTTCTTCACTATGCGGGTGAAGAAAGCTGCTCATCAGTGACTCTAGATTCAGGCTATTGATTATGGAGCTGCTACTGCTGCTGCCACCCCACCCCCCTTCAGCAACAATGGCAGTGGAACGTGAGTGCAGAGGGCCCCCCAGTCAGACCTGCTAGAGGATGGACGATTTCGCAGATAGGCAGCGGCCAACTGACTATATAGGATGTCTCTATAGTAGTTCAGTTTGTCCTCCCTCATGGCGGGTATAAAAAAGGCCCCCATTTTGGACCGGTAGCAAGGGTCTAACATGGTGGAGAGCCAGTAGTCAACCTTCTGCTGAATGGTGACAATTCGGCTGTCACTACGCGAGCAAGTGAGCATGCATTGGGCCATTTGCGCAAGTAACGGACTCCCAGCCTCCATCTCCACTACATACTGCCACGGTGTGTCTGGGTCCTCTGCCTCCTCTTCTTTATCATCCTGTAGCTCCTCTGGCTACTCCTGCTCCTCCTCTTCCTCCTCTCCTGTCACCTGTGTAGAAAAACCACCCATTTCTCTACGCATTGCTTATGCTCAAATGTCCTCCTCCTCTTCCTCCTCCTCCAGTTCTGCCCCCACTGGGCTCATGTGGCCGTGAGATTTTTTCACCACATCTCCTGTCCCCTGACCAGCCAGATTTACCAGCATCTTTTCCTGGATATGAATCAGTGGAATGAAGTTGTTCATTCCATAGTCCTGGCGACTGACAAAGAAAGTGGCCTCCTCAAAGGATACGAACAAACGGCAGGTGTCATGAGCTGCCACTGGCTGACATTGAAGTTACACAGGGGAATACCTCTGTCCACTTGAATCGTCAAGAAATCCATATGGACTTTCTCTGTTCGTACAGTCAGTCCAACTCCACTGGGTGGAAACGTCGGCCTATGTTGGGGGACGCCGTTCTGCCACTGTATTTTAAGGAGGGAGTGCTTGGCGATGTACGAGTGGCTGAAGTGCGTGCAAAGTTTCCTGGCCATTTTAAGGATGTCTTGCAGATGGGTAGAAGACTTTAGGAACCACTTGACAACCAGATTGAACACATGCGCCATGCAGGACACATGGCACAGCCCTCCTTGACACAGCGCCAACACCATGTTCTTTCCGTTGTGGTCACCATGGTTATGATTTTGACTTGTCGCAGGGAAAGCCAAGATTCGATTTCTTTATGAAGGACGCGGAGCAGTTCCTCCCCGTGTGACTCTGTTTGCCCAGGCAAACGAGGTGTAGAACAGCATGACACCGCCGTGCACAGCACATGTGGTATAATTATGAGGCACTGTGAATTGTCACTGCAGTGGAGGCCGATGACACGGTGGAGGTTGAGGAGGCAGAGGCGGACATTGTCATAGGACCAACGGTGTGACAACGTTGAGGCGGAAGCAGCGTCTCCTGGCCAAGTTGCTGGTTTGGCTGTACAGGAACCACATTTACCCAGTGGGCCGTAAAGGACATATATAGTAGTTACAGCTCCACCCTTCGGTGCTGCTGTGCACTTTGGCAGACACTGACAGGCTCAAGGACTGGCCCACCTTCTGTTCTACATATTTGTGCAGGGCTGGTACTGCCTTTTTCGTAAAGAAATGACGGCTTTGGACTCTCCATCTCGGCTCAAGCCATCAGTTTTCTCAAAGGTGCAGAGTCCACCACTTGGAAAGGGAGGGACTGCAGCACCAGCAACTTGGCCAGGAGCACGTTCAGCTTCTGCACCGTTGGATGAGTGCACGCATACTGTTGTTTCTTGGCCATCGCTTCTGTGATGGATTGCTGATGGAATAATTGACTAGGAGGAGGAGGAGCAGGAGCATCAGGACCAGCAGATAATGGGAAGGATAGACAGCTTCCTTCGGCTGAGGTGGTGGAGCCTTGACTGCCTGAAATCGGGTGCGTGCCACTGGGTGATGCAGCGGCTGCTGAGGCAGGCTGGGCCACCACATTGGAGCCACGGTCCTCCCAGGCCACTTTATGGGGATGCTGCATATGTTGACGCAGGGCCATGGTGCCAACTTTGGCACCCTGGCCACGCTTCACCTTCTGCCCACAGATTCTACAAATGACCATGTTCACCTCATCCGGCGGCTTAATAAAAAACTTCCACACTGCCGAGTAGGTGATTTTACCCCCAACACTCCGCACTGACTGACTGCTACTGCTGCTGCCCCGTGAACCCCTGCACCACTACTTTCTGGCCCTGTAGGCTCCTGTGAAGCGGGTGGTCTACCTCGGGCATGTTTGGCTCCCGACCTCCCACTGCTGCCACCCTCTCCTCCCGATGATGATGAATGACACCAAATAAAACTTTTTTTTGCCACTAATACACGCTACAAAGGGCTGTAATTTTCCCACTTCACCACACAGCATCTAATAAGCCCTTTCTTTTTTTCCACCACTAATAAAAAAAAACAAAACAAGCTCTACTAAATGTAACTGTGGCACACAAGGGCTAATAAGACCCCAATAATTGGAATTACAGAGGTATGATCTATTGCAAACCTGAAATAAGCAGCTGTATCATGGCAATTTTGAAACCCAGTCAGTGCACCAAAGTGTAATAAGATTGTTCCTATTACCCTGTCTCTAAACACCCCTATTGAACCCTGTTCTGCTTCAATACTTTCCTCCCTATTCTTTCCCTACACTTCTATTGAGCAATATATAAGTTTGAAAGTCTTTTCTACCACTTTCCCTAGCGCCTGCTAACGTCTCTGCCTGCACTAAGTTCACTGGAGAATGGCAGAATCCAGGATGGCTGAGGCTATTTATAGGGTTGTGACATCACAGGGCTGGCTGGCTGCTGATTGGCTGCATGCATGGCATTGTGGGTGATCCCTCCTTCCCATAGTTCCTTGCTTCATGTCCTAACGCGTGCAGCAGCCATTTTAGGAAAAAAAATGTGATTCATTACCACGAAGCGCCAGGAAATTCGGATTCTGTGCGAATCGAATAAATCCTGAAATTCGGATCAAATTCCACTTTGTCAGCTTCGATTTGCTCATCTCTAGTAACTTTATATTCTGCATACTGGTTCCTGCCTTCTATTACACTTGTATTTGTTTTGTACTGTAGTTTTTCAAGATTTAAAAATGAATAAAGATTTGAATAAATGAACATCTGAATTTGTTAATAAAGCCATAGAGTAACTTTAAATTGTTATCTTTATTTCAAAAGTTCTTTCAAAAAGACTTTTATGGGATAGTCTTATCTCTGATAACAAACGTTTTTGATATTATTTGGCATTATACTTTAGTACATAGTGCATTGTTTCCTGGATCCTGATTCATCATATCTGTGTCAGAATCCTTTTGAAGAGCAGCTTTGAAACCTTTAAAAACTGGACATATAGGTAGCCATCTGAAGCACTTCACTTCCTTAACTAATTTCATCCCACATGGAAAATCATAACTTTTTAGATCTGTGCATGTGTCACTGCTGGCATTTGCTCCATGCTTCCACTGCACCAGTCCCCGCTCTTTTTCTGAACCTGGAAGACATATTCACAAGATATATGGTATATTAATAGATTCAAAGTAAAGAAACATTTTGTTAGCCTGTCATGAATGATACCTAATTGTCCCATGTCCTCCTATGAATGGAGCAGCAGGTCGATCATGTTCACTGCCACTCCATTCATCTCTATAAAAACTGCTAGGCATATTCAAGCACTCAACTTTTCTTCTGCAGTCCCATAGACTTTGCATTGAACAATACTGCTCATACTCGACACGGGATTTCCATTATCATGATTAGTAGAGTCCCAGCAGTTATAACATATATAGTGTATAGGGGATAACTAGTTCTAACTTGAATACCCCTTTAAGGCTGTGTTTAGACTATAACTATGGAAATTTTCCATCAAATAGATTATTTCATTTTAAAAGTAATGTACATAATCATGCTTCACTATCTATCTTTACTAATATACTTTACCTGGTATGGTATTGTCCAGGAAAAAGGCTATGCATCCTCCAACAAACATTTCTGTAGTTAGAAGCACGGTCAATATCTGATCCAACTCTGGCAAACCTGTAAGAATCCAATGATTAGTGAAGTAGGCATACAATCTTACATCTTGAAGTGTGCTGTCCCCATCTATAGGCTGAGTTCACATTTACTGTAGTATGCCACACAGTCCATTAACACGCTCGAAAACCACATGTGTTTTACAGCAAATTGCTCTGGTTATGTGTTGTGGTTATTAACTGCACAGTAATTGGCCACACATCACACTACCACTTAAAGGGGTTGTGTCACATCAGTAGGCATTTATCATGTAGAGAAAGTCAATAGAAGGCACTTACAAATGTATTGTGATTGTCCATATTGCCTCCTTTGCTGGCTGGATCCATTTTTCCATTGCGTTATACACAGGCTTGGACCCTGAGCTAGGTAGTCCTCTAGTCCCCCACCTCCTGCACAAGTGACACATCGCACAGTAGACTGACCTATAAATAGGCTGCCTAAGATGCTATGCAGTACATTGCCTATGTCTATATAAAAGACTGGATAGTGTGGGCAGGTAGCCTATGCATGTGGGCCCCCAGAGTGAGCTTTACAGTGGGCCCCCATAGGGAATTTTACTGGTGGGCCCTAGACACCCCAGTCCGACCCTGGTTATACACTGATCCTTTCCATGGTTACGACCACCCTTCAATCCAGGATTGGCGTCCGTGTTTGCACACTATAGGAAAAAGAGCCGGTCTCTCTGGTGGCAAGGACCACAGGAGTGCACATAGGCCGTTGATTTTTTTCTATATTGTGCAAGCACAGCTATTGCTGCTGGATTGCAGGTCATAACAATGGAAATGAGCAGTGTATAATGTGATGGTAAAATGAATCCAGCCAGCAATATGGAAGCAATATGGACAATCACAATATATTAGTAAGTACCTTGTATTAACTTTCTCTACATAATAAATGCTATTTGCTGAAGTGACACAACCCCTTTAATTGTGAACCCAGCGATATGCTAACAACACCTATGTATGATAGAAAGTTATGATACAGTCAGTTTGTATCTGATCGTGGGGCTATTGCAAGTGTACTTACATGATGATGTGAGTACACAGCAATAGCCCGGCAAACAAAGACTGGTTGTATCATAAATTACAATGATCTAGTCACTTTGGGTCAGGGGAGCCGCGTATTGTCCAAGTGATGCGGCCGATACACTGACCATGTTTCCTGGGCCACTCACGGTTGTGTGCCTGAGCTCTTTTTAACAACTTTGCATAACTAAATTATTTAAGGACAATGGAGGCTTTCTTTTGGTCAACCATTTTCATACACTTTCTGTTTCTATTTTCAATAAATAAAGGAGAATTGAGAACATTTAGATCACACTTTTTTTTGCTTAGAGTAATATTCTTCAAATAACTAATACTTTTAAATTGATTCAAATTTTATCATTTTATGCTGGTAATACTAACCCCACATATAAAGAAGTTTATATATTTGTAATGCTACTAGGCAGTCTTACATAACGCAAAGCTATTTGTGTCCATTTTGTCTGCCAGCTTGTTTTTTTGGTCAGATTAATTTTTTGGCACTAAATTTGCACCCACACTAAGAATGAGTGAATCGATTCGTAATGACTAAATTTGTTTGTCACGAATTTCACAAAAAATTCATCCCCCAAATGAATCAAACTTTTGAGATTGGTTTTGGATGAATCGCAGAATTAGTGGAAAGGAAAGGAGGAAGAAGAAATATACTCACATTAAATTGGGAGGAGGTGGAGGCCTTTTCCCTAATAGGCTCACATGCTGACAGACAGCCTAGATGAGACAATTGAAGGGGAAGGGGGAGGGGGGGGGCAGAAGACAGGGAGATGCATGTGCAGAACGAATAGAAGGTCATTCTGCTGTACCTGCGTCCTGGAAGGATGCTTTGCTGTGGCTCTGCCTCTATAGACTGAAACTTTGAGCTAATGACAGTATATCAAGGTTATAGGCAGAGTAAGGCTACTTTCACACGAACATTGTGTTTTGCGGTCCGCAAAAAAACGGATGTCATCCGTGTGCATTCTGTATTTTGCGGAACGGAACAGCTGTCCCCTAATAGAACAATACTATTGTTCTATTACAATGTTCTATTTTTCTGCAGGGCTACGGAACAGGCATACGGATGCGGACAGCACACAGTATGCTCTCAGTATTTTTTGCGGACCCATAGAAATGAATGGGTCTGCATTTTTCACATCGGAGCCCGCAAAAAATACTGTTGTGTGAAAGTAGCCTAAAGGTGATACGGAGGAACAGTCTCAGAAGATTATAAGTACAGAATATTTGGGAACTTGGGGTATATTAATAGGAGTAATCATGGGGGGAGAGGGAGAACTAGTCACTATCAGGTGTATTTGCTGGCAGGCTGTTGTCAGCTTATCTTCTGCTAACTAGTTTTACGTTACGGACTCCTGCCAAAACAGTCTTTTTTATTTTAAAAAGTTTTAGTGAAGGCATATTGCATCATAGTGTCTTGTTGAAAATATATGTCATGTATCATTACTTTTTCACTGTAAAAAATATTGCAAAAGTTTTAGGGAACATGTGTTATTCTAAGAAAAAAACATTCAATAATTGTTCAACATTTCACATTTGTAATGCGAATTACAACGGTTAGTGAATGCATACTGCATCACAGCATCAGGTTCAATAGATGTGTTGTGTATCATCACTGCAAAAAAAAGAGGTTTAATGACTGCATCTTATTTTTCTTTAAAAAGCGTTCAATAATTCATTTCACATTTGTAACGCAAATTACAACTGTGTTAGGGAAGGTATACTACATCACAGCATCTAGTTGAAAAGATGTGTTGTGTATCACTATGTATCACTTTTTCTCTGCAAATATATTGCAAGAGTTTTAGGGAACACGTGTTATTTTGTGAAGAAGGGGTTCAATAATTGTTCTGCATTTCACATCTATAAAGCAAGCAATGCTAGTGAAGGCATACTGCATACCTCCCAACCGTCCTGGATCTAGTGGGCTGTCCCACTGTCAGCTATCTTTGTGTCCATAGGATGTATGATTGTAATGGTAAAGCAGGGAGTTCTCTGCTTCACAATACAGCTGCCAACGCTCCTAAACAGCAGCGTCATGTGTGACAGTATCCAGCTGGGGAGCGCCAGCATCTGAGCTGTGATCATCGTAGGAACTCGGAGAGGGTTTATGTTGTTTTTTTTTTACTTCCTCTGAAGGGGGGCCCATTCCTGCCATAACTACTATGAGGGGGCACATTTCTGGGTATAATTACTGTAAAGGGGGCAAACTTGGGCAAAGCAACTATGAAGGGGCACAATGTGGTCATAGCTATTTTGAAGGGGGCACAATGTTGTCATAGCTACTGTGAAGGGGGCTCATCTGGGCATAACTACTGTGAAAGGGACACATCTGGGCATAGAAACTGTGAAGGGGCACATCTTGGCATAGCTACTCTGAAGGGGGCACATCTGGGCATAGCTACTGTGAAAGTGGTACATGTGAGCATTACTGCTGTCAAGGGTGCATATCTGGGCATAACCATTGTGAAAGTCGCACAATTTGGACATAACTACTGAGAAGGGTTACATCTGGGCATAGTAACTGTGAAGGGGGCACATCCGGGCATAGCTACTGTGAAAGAGGCATATCTGGGCATAACTACTATGAAGTGGGCATAGTGTCAGGATTACTACTGTGTGCTGGCACAAAGGGGAAAATAATTACTATGTGGGGGCATTAAGGGAACTGAGTGTGTATAGCAGGAATCAGCAACCTCCGACACTCCAGCTGTTCTGAGACTACAATTCCCAGAATTCTTCTTTCACTTCTGTGGGAGTTAAAAGAACAGCCCAGTAAGTTTGCATGTTGGGAGTTATAGTTTCACAGCAGCTGGAGTGCCAAAGGTTGCTGATCTCTGGTGTATAGTTACTTTTTGGGCAGATTTAGAGGCATGACCTAGTATAAAAAAAAAAATTGGGAGGTATGATACTGCATCACAGCATCTACTTGAAAAGACATGTTGTATGTCATCACTTTTTCACTGCAAAAATATTGCAAAAGTTTTAGTAAATGTGATATTCAGTAAAAAAAGCATTCAATAATTCTACCACATTTCATATCCATAACGCAAATTACAACGGTGTCAGTTAAAGTATAATGCATCACAGTTTCTAGTTGAAAAGACATGTCATGAATCATCAATTTGTCACTGTAAAATTAGTACACAAGTTTTAACTTCTGTAACGCAAGTTGCAACTATGTTATTGAGAACATACTACATCTTAGCATCAATTTGTATAGACACCAGAGTGTCAGTGAAGGTCCAGAATCACTGCTCCAGAGCATGAAGTTCAAACACGTTACACTGCAAAAATTACATTCATTACCATTGTAAATTTATACACTGTGTTTATGTAAGGTGAGGGATTTGGGACATTAAAAGGGGTTGTCCACCTTTACTATATTGATGACCTGTTCTCAGGATAGATCTTCAATATTAATAATTTAAAGACAGGTGAAATTATAGAGGTTGTCTGCTTTTGCTATATTGATATCCTATCCTCAGGATCAAGATAAATCATCAATATCAGATCATCAGGGGTCCAACTGCTGGCACTCCTGCTGATCAGCTGTTTGAAGAGAACGCAATGCTTGTACAAGCTCTGTCTTCTCTTCTCTACTTACCTGCTCAATGTCGACATTGCAACAGTGAGCAGGTGTAATTGCAGCTCTGCTGTCCCGTTCACATCAATGGGATCGCTTAGTTCCAAAAGCCACTTTTTCTTCTGACATTAACGTGTGAGTATAAACAGTGGCAGGGATCTTCCCCTGGTAAGGCATAATTTTTGGACGCTTGGTCCCGACAAAGCCACTGTCTTTTTCCCATTACACTGTGTGTGCTTAAACACCATCTGCCCCCAATTTTTGGAAGTTTTTAAAAATTTGTAAAACGATGGCGTAGTGCGCTTTTAACCAATAGGATACCAGCAGGAGCTGCACCCACTTGATCAGCAGCAGGGGCCTCACTGCATACACCGGCATTGGTGAATACACAGATGCTGACCATGTCATATAAGGGGTTTGTGGAGGGTACAGGTTCCCTCTTCGTCCCCATCGGGTCCCCGCACTGCAGAGGCTGCCACCTACCGAAGCCTCCTCCCCCAGGCTTGGTCTCATATGCACTATGTCAGTGTATTTCACTGACAGGCAATGGATTTCAATTCACAATGCATTGTCAAAAAGATCAGACCCCCAAAAGTTGAAGTCCCATACTAGAACAAAAATTAAAACAAATTAAAAAATATAAAAGTTTCAAATACTTTGCACCCTACATATTAGGAAAAAAAGTGTAATATCAAGTGATGAAAAACTACCATGTACCCCAAAATGGCACCAATAAAAACGTCACCTCATCCCCCCAAACACAAGACATTTTTCTTTTCAAAAATTATTTTATTGTGGAAAACTGAATAAAAATAAATAAATAGACATATTGCTGCATTCGTATCGTCCTACTCTATAAAAATATACCACGATCAACCCCCTCAGGTGAAAAAAAAAAAACTATGGCCATTTTTTGGTCACCTTGCCTCACAAAAAGTTTAATATGAGGCGATTAAAAAGTACTATGTACCCCAAAATAGTACCAATAAAAACATAATTTCATCTTACAAAAAATGAGCCCCCACACAAGAATATGACTCTGATAAAATGGTAAGACATAAAAAAAAGTATATAAAATTGACATCTCTGTAATTGTACTGACCAGCAGAATAAAGATAACATTTTTTTTTTCCAGATGGTGCAGGCCGAAATAACAAAACCCATAAAGCAGTTTATTCTGCTTCCAAAAAGCGAAATAAAAAGGGACCAAAAAGTCATATGTACCTCAAAATAGAACCAATGACGATGGCAACTCATCCCACAAAAAATAAGCCTTCACACATCTCCATAGAGAGAAATATAAATTTATGGTTGTGAGAAAATGGCTGTACTCCAAAGTCCGTTCAATAGCAATATGGCACTCGTAAATGAATCAATCAAAATCTGAGCTGCAAAAGCCATATGGCAGTCTTTCACTTTTGAACCTTGCAGCGTAAACAGCAGTTTACTACCACATTCATGGCATTTTAGCATCCAGTATAACCTGCCTAGCAATTTAAAGGGCATGGTGTGTCTCAGATGGCACGCACCAGGTACAATATATTGGGCACTGAAATGCCATATCTGTGGAAACTTGCAATTTTAATTTTGCACAGTCCCCTGCTTATTAATTTCTACAAAACACCTGTGGGGTCAAAACGCTAACCCTATTCCTCAATAAATACTTGAGGGGTGTAGTTTCTGATATAAGGTCAACTCTGGGGGTTCCATTTATTAAATTATCGAGAGCCTCTACAGTTGTCAGCACAAGATGCGTAAATCACCAGAATATTTATTTATTGTCACTTATATAGCGCTACTATATTCCGCAGAGCTTTACAGACATTAGCATCACTCTGTCCCCAATGGGGCTTGCAATCTAAGCTCCCCATCAGTATGTCTGGAGTGTGGGAGGAAACCAGAGAACCCAGAGGAAACCCACGCAAACGCAGGGAGCACATACAAACTCCATGCAGAACATAATGCTGTTTTACTCCTGACCCTTGAGGGAAAAGATTAGGGCCACGTGTAGGGTGTTTCTAAAAACAGAAAGCCCAGCATATTAAGAGGGTCTGCTTTTCACACTGGCACACAATGGGCACAACAAACAGTATTTGGCACTGAAATGACATGTCTGTGTAAAAATTGCACGCTTTTCACTTTGTACATATACTGTGAATTGATTTTTGCTCACAACACCCCTTGGTAAATTCTCTGAGAGGTGTAGTTTCTAAAATGGGGTCACTTTTTTGGGGATGTCTTTTCAACTCAGAGCCAGTTGTCGGCCAGTGCTGTATAAATCACCAATCTAAGCCTCAAGTTTACAACCACATATGGGGTGTTGTCATATTAGGGAGAAAATGGGTAACAAATTACAGGGTACACTACATCCTGTTACCTCTTGTAAAAATGAAAAATTTGGGGCTAAAGAAACATTTTCTTGGAAAATATGTAATTCCTTGGAAGTTGTAGTTTCCAAAATGTGGTCACTTCTTGGAGCCTTCCACTGTAGGAATACTTCAGGGTGTCTTCAAATGCGACATGGCAGCTGAAAATGATTCCAGTGAAATCTGCCCTCCAAAAGCCATATGGCGCTCCTTCCCTTCTGATCCCTGCTGTGTGCCCATAGAGCAGTCTATGACCACATAGGCAACCAGTTTTTTATATATACTGTAATAGATACTCATATTTTTAGTGAATAATACTGTTATTAAAGGACTATTCATCCCTTGAGGCCATTCATGCAGACTTCCCTCCCCAATTGGCCAGACCTGTGGAGGGAAGCATACTTACCTACTCTCCGCAGCTGGTTTCCAGCTAATTCGCCCTCCCGCAGAAGCATTTCAGTCTCCCAGTGTGAACATTCAGTTTGACACTGGTCATGTGGCCGCGGCGGGCAATGATTGGCCACAGAGATGACGCGTCCTCCATTAGTTGTCTGACCCAGTGACATAATGCACTGGTATAGTTCCCTCTGCAGGTCCAGCTACATATGGAAAGGTCTGCCTGAATGGCTGCAAGGGGTGAACAACCACTTTAAGTCATTTGATTGTTTCTTACCTGTTTTAATATAGTTAGGATTTGAGTCCAAAAAATTTGGGAGAACTAGTCCAAAAAACAATGAAAAACCCAACACGAATAAATTTCTTGATGAATTCATATCAACAAATTGAAGATTAGACAGGCCAATGGCTGTAATCATGCCTGGAAATAAAATACAAATTAGAATATGTATCATACAACATTGTTGCAAATCTAATGTATTTTAAAAGTTATAGTTTTCTCTAAAATTAAAAACATTAAAGTTTTTTTCATGGTTATAATACATTTTATCGTATTTAATACAAGCTGTCAGGCAGACTCATTAGTGTGTTGCAGCTGTAAAGCTATGTGGTCTTTTTCTGGTTTGATTCCAGCGGTAAATTACAAAATAATACACTGAAGTAAATGAAATTTCAATGTGTTTTTTTAGGGCATACTGCAGTTTTTGTAAATCAATCAGTGGCTCCATGGCTATAGAGACAAAGTTGTAGGGTTAAAGGGGTTGTCCAGGGTTCAGATCTGAACCCAGACATACCCATATTTTCACACAGGAAGCTCCTCTGATGTTAGCATCAGAGTATGTGATGCTCCGATGCACTCCCTTGCCCTGCGTTGGATCGCGCAGGCCAAGGGATCTTTTATTTACAGGCTAGAGCAGCGCTTAAGCCCGCCCATCTGTGCCGGTGATGTCACCGGGCTCACTGCTGGGGGGAAGCCTCCACCTGGCAGCCCTAAGGAGAGCCCGGTACGTCACCAGATCTCCTGAATATACCTTTTTCCTGCGCAATTCATGAAATGCTCCGATGCTCTTGTCAGGGGGGCTGCCTGGGTGAAAATATGGGTATGTCCGAGTTCAGTTCTGAACCCAGACAACCCCTTTAAGCATGAAATTTATTTCTGTAGCCTGGGGACAAATAATTTAGTATATGAATAAGTGTCTATTGCCACTCAAACCCCCACAAATTAATTTAGATTTGTATTTTATTTACTGTTATTTCACTTAAGGGACAGAGATGTTTAGGCAGTATTCACATGACATTTTTGTCCCAAATTTAGCATATACACATAACATATACGTTGAACATATGCCTCAGACAGATGCTATACAGTGGTATCAATTACCGTAGGGTTTAAAGATGAGCAAATCAATTCTAAACTAATCAGATATAGTTGTTGTTAACATAGTTACATAGTTACATAGTTGTTAAGGCTGGAAAAAGACACAAGTCCATCAAGTCCAACCTGTAATCCTGCTATATCCATTCCTGGAAGGACATTGATCTTCCTTTTTAAAAGGGGTTGGGCCAAGGGAAATGGTGAGTAGAACAAGATTTCTATACATTGTCATAAGCCTCACTTTTATGTTGAATTAAAAAGGCATCTAAACCCTTTTTGAAGCCATCTACTGTATTTGCTGTGACCTGTTCCTGCGGCAGGCTATTCCAGAGATTCACAGACCTTTCTGTAAAGAATGCTTGTCGTCTCTTATGACTGAATCTTTTTTTCTCTAGTCGTAGGGAGTGGCCTCTTGTTTTTTGAGGGGGTTTAACACAGAATAGCTTCCCTTGATATTTTTTGTATGGTCCATTTATATATTTGTCCATGTTAATCATGTCCCCCCTTAGACATCTTTTTTCAAGGCTAAATAAGTTCAGTTCATTTAATCTTTGCTCATAACTAAGATCTTCCAGGATCTTTATGAGTTTAGTGGCTCTCCTCTGTACCTTTCTAACTCCAGGGCTTTTTATGGACTGGCGCCCAGAACTGAACTGCATATTCAAGTTGAGGACGCACCAACGCTTTGTATAGTGGCAATATTACATCCCTGTCTCACGAGTCCATACCTCTTTTAATACAAGACAAAATTCTGTTGGCCTTAGAGGCAGCTGACTGGCACTGCATGCTGTTATTTAGTCTATGATCTACTAATACACCCAGATCCTTCTCAACAAGTGACTCTCCCAGTGTTACTCCCCCTAGGACATATGCTGCATTCATATTATTCGCCCCAAGTGCATAACTTTACATTTATCTATATTGAACCTCATTTGCCAAGTGGAGGCCCAAACAGTAAGTTTGTCCAAGTCAGCTTGTAACTTATTAACATCTTCCATAGACTGGACTGTATTACAAAGTTTGGTGTCATCTGCAAAAATAGAAACAGCACTATTAATCCCATCCTCTATGTCATTAATGAATAAGTTAAATAATAGCGGACCCAGCACTGAACCTTGGGGAACACCACTTATAACCGGGGACCATTCAGAGTTGGAATCATTGACCACAACTCTTTAGATATGATCATGAAGCCAGTTTTCAATCCAATTACAAATTATATTTTCTAAACCAATAGACCTCAATTTACCCATTAGTCGTCCATGAGGGACAGTATCAAACGCCTTTGCAAAGTCCAAAAACACAATGTCGACAGCCTTTCCACTGTCCAGGCTTCTACTCACCTCCTCATAAAAACAAATCAGGTTAGTTTGACAGCTTCTGTTCTTAGTAAAACCATGTTCGCTATCACTTATTATATTATTGACAGTTACATAATCCTGTATGTAGTCCTGTAGAAGGCCCTCAAACATTTTTCCCACTATGAATGTTAAGCTTACTAGACTATAATTTCCTGGTGAAGACCTAGCACCCTTTTTGAAAATGGGCACCACATTCGCCTTGCGCCAGTCTCTTGGTACAATGCTTGTCAATAAAGAATCTGTAAATATTATGAACAGAGGCAAAGCAATAACTGAACTGAGCTCCTTTAGAACTCTAGAGTGTAATCCATCTGGACCTGGGGCCTTGTTCACCTTTAATTTTTTTTAGCATATTAAGGACTATATCTACAGTGAGCCAGGTAAGTATGTTATTTGAGGTATTTCCACCAGTGGTACCACCCTCATGAGATGTCCTGTCTTCTTTTGTATATACAGAGCTAAAAAAACCATTTAGGAGCTCTGCCTTCTCTCGATCCACAGTGACCAACACCCCGTTACCATCATTTAGGAGTCCTACATGTTCTGACCTTGGTTTTTTTTGCATTTATATATTTGAAGAATGTTTTGGGGTTGTTTCTTTGGCCACCTGTATTTCATTGTGTATTTTTGCTGATTTTATTACCGCCTTACATACTTTATTAAGTTCTTTATACTTTTTGAAGGCTATAGCTGTCCCCTCCGATTTGTATTTCTTAAAGGCCCTCTTTTTGTCATTTATTGCACTTTTTACACTCTTTGTAAGCTATGTGGGGTTTAATTTTATTCGCTTGTACTTGTTACCTCTTGGAACGTATTTAACAATATACTTATCCAAAGTAGATTTAAAGCACTCCCATTTAGCATTAGTGTCATTTTGTGACAATATTTGCTCCCAGTCTATGTCCTGAAGTGCAGCGCTCAAGCCTGGGAAATTTGCCTTTTTAAAATTAAGTGTTTTTGCCTTACCGACCTGAGTTTGTTTTTTATAGCTAAGTTGGAATATAACTATATTGTGGTCACTGTTACCAAGGTTTTCATGGACAGTGACATTTCTCACAAGCTCTGCATTGTTAGAAATTACTAGATCCAGAAGAGCATCTTCAAGATGGCCCATAAAATTATCCTGCAAAAAGCTGAGGAATTTTCTCGGCTTTGCAGCAGTGGCAGAACCATGTTCCCAATCTATGTTTGGATAGTTAAAATCTCCCATTATCACTACTGTGATGCGTTATGAATGTCAGAAAAAATGTGTTGAAAACACATAAAACTGCATATAGCACCATATTGGTGGACAAAAACCACTAAGGAAGAGAAGAAGGATAGTCTCAAGACACTGGTGGGAAATGGATGGGAGGGCTTGGCCCAAGGGACTCAGAGGCTGAAATACAGCCTAGATTAGGGGAGCAGCAGGCAATGAAGATTCTGCATTATACCTGTGACTAGAGATAAGTGAAGTTTTAAAAAATTCGATTCGGATGCTTTGCTGAATTTTTCCCAAAAATTTGATTCACTCTGAATGAATTTGTTACGAAGTGCATAAAATCAGCTATATCCTGGCCTGCAGGGTTTATCTCGGTGTACATTACTCACATGCATAGCTAGTCCTGTCTGGTAGTCAAACAGTTACTGTGCATTAGTATGACAGGGAGGTGACAGGTGTAATTCCTAGGCTCAGTTCACACTTCACTTATTTAGTCAGTTACAGGTCAAAAACACAGAACTGGTGCAGATCTTTTCATGATACCTTATCTGTGAGTAGAATTGGCTCCTGATTTTAGCTCACCATACAGTAATAATGTACTTGCAGTGGCCCAAGATTCTACAATAAAGTGAAAGAGCTATCTCATTTTATACCATCTGCTGCTTCCACATAGATTGATAGACCTATTTTATCAGCCACCGATACAAGTAGTGGAACCAATACTGCAGTAAAGAGGGTGAGAGCAGTAAGTTTGTGTTGTTGTCACTCTTTATTTTTCCGTTCTTCTTATCCGTCAGGAGAACAACCCTTCAGAAAAACAAATCCTGTCTTTTGAGCGTGATGGGAATATCTGTATATCTTTTGTGTTTTGGACCCACTTCTGCTTTTGGCTTCCAAATCATAATCAAATCTGGATGGCCTAATGTTCAATTTACATGGTTGTGGCCATTTGCCTCTGAAATCGGTTTTATTCAGATGGAAATGAAGTCCTGCATGCAGGACTTTAATAGCCTCTATCACAAGGTCAGTATTTGAACAGTATTGGTAAGACAAAAACAGGAGTGGGTCCAAAACAGAGATGACATGTGATGGAAATATTCGCATGTCTTCTGTGTTTTAGACCCCCTCCTGCTTTTGGATTCCAAATCATGATCAAATCCAGATGCAAAATACTGACTGTGTGATAGAGGCCTTATGGATGCTCCAAAAACAGGATCCGTTGTGTTTTTCGGTTCTTCTGACTGATCAGAAGGGTAAAATTAACATGAGTGGGGAGGGTGGTAACAGCATGAGGAGTCAACATAGTGGCCCAGTCACAGAGTGGGGAGTGTGGCAACAGCATGAGGAGTTAACATAGTGGCCCAGTCATAAATTGGAGAGGTGCGGGGCAACTGCAGTGGCCTTAACAGCCCAAGATAGTGGCAGTAGGAGAAGATGACAGGGGAGGCAGCAGGTGTGTGACATCAGGCGGGTGGCGACATCAGAATAGTGGCTGAAGCACATGGCCTAAAGTAGCAGGGCATTTTTCACAATGTTGTGGTGTGGCCCCCAGAATGATCTAGTCTGATTATTGTTGATCCACACCTGATTCATCTTTACAAAGGTTAGTCTCTCAACATTTTGTGTTGAAAGTAGGGTTGAGCGAACCCGAACTGCAAAGTTCGGGATCGTATCGAACTTTGCGAGTTCGGGTGCCCGGACCCGAACCCAGACTGAAGTTCTGGTTCGAGTTTGGTGTTCGGGTGATTTTATTATTTTCCATTATAACATGGTTATAACGGAAAATAATAGCATTTTTAAGACAGAATGCTAAATAAAATGTTCATTGAGGAGTTAAAATAATTTAAAAAACTCACCTCATCCACTTGATCGCGCCGCCGGTATCCTCTTCTTTCTTATTACAGCAGGGCCTGTAAGTCAAGTTCGGGTCCCCATTGACTTTAATGGGGTCTGGGTTCGGGATGAAGTTCTGGTCCTGAACCCGAATGTTGACCTGAAGTTCAGCCGAGCCCGGAGAACCCAAACTTCCATGGGTTCGCTCATCCCTAGTTGAAAGGCGAGTTCTCTTTGGGGTAAATATGCCGCCGCTAAACACCCCCTGTGATACCAAACTGCTGGCTGGGCAGGAAAGCTTGTCCAGGGCAAACTTGGCCAGTTGCAGCCACAAATCAAGTTTGGCTGCCCAGTACTTCAGGGGATCCTGGATGTGGGGTGACAGTTCAGTCCAAGTCCAGTCTGCTTTTGGGGGATTTCTTCAAAATTTTTTTTAAATATTTCCATATAATACCCTTACTGTATAGTACATGAGATTCTATATCTGAATTACTCTATGGTGAATCTATAAGTAGTTTATCTGTCTTTTTTTGTGTGGAGCTAATGAATCATGCTTCATGCATGTGATGTGACTGAGCATAATATGCTCTATGGTAATACAATTTTACATACTGTATAAAGGAGTTTTAGACATTTATCATATATCAATAGACATAGATGTCGGGTAGATGCAGGTTGGCATATCTGTGACCCAAAACTATTTTGAGAATGAGTTCCCGACTCTCATCCCGTCATGACCATTTCCATAACTGCCACAGAGATTAAATGTAAGATCGTGTACATGTGCATGGCTATCTGTCCATTCATTTCTGCGGGATGGATTTGGGAGATCCTCTTTCTAGAGAAATCAGACATTTGTTCAAAAACATCTCTAAGATAGGAATATCCCTTTAATGTGGACTGTATGGTCATGGAGCAGTATTCCATAGGTGATAAATAAGCTAATTTACATTATAAAAGGAGTAATTTTTCCTATTGATTCATGCCATTTGGTTTGCTGTTGATAAGACTCTGTTCACATGTGTTGTGGCTACTGTTACGTACGAGGGGATGCTGAGAAGTTCCTGGCTTTGCCCCCTTCCAGTTGGAATCCAGTTGGAATTGAAAAAAGAACCATATGAAAGCTTGATATCTTGTTATGTAACTGTGCAAATATCAGATGTTTATACTATTGTTATAACTATTATTTTTTGTTTTATAAATATCTTTTTATTTTTTTCAATAAAGGCAATACAATCCAAATAGTGCAGGCTGGTACAAAAATCTTGATGCACAACATAAGGCAGCAATACCAAAAAAAAAAAACAAGAGGCCTAGGGAGAAACTAGGCGAGGTAAATAACCACCCAGGTTCCGGGTCTCCGGTAAGGTATGCAAACGGAAACATAAGAACATAATATTCACTAAGGAGAATGAAAGTGCATAATTAAAGTATTGTAAATTGGAGAACATCACAGTAGCCATATCACCGTTGGTGAAAGGCTAGAGTATTGGCACTTTTACATCTAGTCCATGAAACCAAGTAAATTGAAATAACAAGAAGAGTGAACGCGCGGGGGAGAACATGTAGAACTTAAGTATTCAGTGCGAGGAAGCTGGCGTCAGGTATGGACAGAGATCCCCTTGAGTAGAGAATGAGATCCACGCCGACCAAATCCTCAGAAATTTACCATAGAATTTGAGGGAGTATGCACTCAATTCTTCGAGCCTAGCAACCGGACCTACCCTGTGGATCCACTGAAGAACTGGTGGTGGAATAGTTTACCTCCAATATAGAGGGATCATGGCTTTAGCCGTAAGGACCATTTGTTTCCAAAGAGGTACATTATAAGGAACGCGGCTGAGGGGAGCGGCATTCAAAAATACAACCTTCGGAGACAAAGGAGGAGAGCCAGGGCAGACTTTTAGGATAATCTCGCCTACCACATTCCAGAAGGGTCTAACTAGATCACAGTCCCACCATATGTGTAAATAATCACCTATCTTGGACATACATCTCCAACACTCTGGAGATGTCGTTGGGAACATTGCGTGTAACGCAACAGGGGTTTTATACCATCTACTTACCAACTTATAAGAAGTCTCCTGTAGAGTGATACATCTAGATGGGCCACAGCTTTTAGCGTAGATATCTTTTATTTCATCCGGAGTTAAGGTAATCTGAAGATCATTCTCCCAAGCCTCAATATGGGCAACTTCTTATCGGCCGGGTGCAGAATATAACTTAGAGATCACTTTGGTAACTGGGGATCGCTGGGCCACTAGTGTTTCAAACCAGGAGAGATCTTTGCATAGATTATCCTTGTCTGGAAGGGATTTGAAACTCTGCTGTAGATGGGAGTGAGTAAGTATGTCTATGGGGACATTCTACAATTTCAGTCGTAGTTGAGAGAGATCAGGAAAACTGCCATCCAGTAACACATCACTCAGAAAGTACTTGTTTAGAACCTTTTGTGTTGAAAACCATAAACCCCTGTATGGGGAAGTAATTCCCAGCAGATCTCCTAGCTTCATAGTGGGGGACGGGTGCGACCAAGGGACAACTGCCGGAGAAAGCGTCTTCCAAAGCACAAGAGGAGCCCTGGTCAGAATAGAGAGTCCCGGAGGGAAAGGATCTCCCAAGCGGGTCCATATCAAGGCTTGTGTCAATGAGAATAACGCTATCTCTTCCTCAATCTGTACATAGGATTTAGTAGAAGGTAGTCTACACCAATCCATTATTCTACTAAGCTGAATAGCGCTGTATAATTTTTCCAAATCTGGGAAACCCACTCCACCCTTGTGCTTTGGAAAATCAAGAGTATCATGGGCTATCCTACAGAGACCCTCTTTCCAGGTATTTTTCAAAAATGAGCTGCGAACCCTCAGGAAGAAAGAACGAGGCAGGAAGATCGGCAAAACCTGAAGTATATACAAGATTTTAGGGATAATTATCATTTTTAATAGGTTGATCCTGCCTAACCAGGATATGAATGGAATCCTTCAGGATTTCATTGTGGTCTCTATAGTTTTAAGCAAGGGAACATGGTTTAGGGAGAACCAGTCATTTGGAGAGGAAGATATCTGAATCCCTAGATAAGGAATGGACTTGGAAGACCATGTAAAAGGTGATAGTTCTTTCGCCCTGTCCACAAGTCTAGATAGGCACGAGATGTTTAATGCTTGGGATTTAGTGGGATTGATTTTAAAATTGGAAAGATCCTGAAACAGAGTAAATATATCAGATAGGACGGGGAAGGAAACTTGTGGGCTAGATGTTAATATTAGGAGGTCATCTGCGAAAGCGGCCGTCAGATGAGTCTTTCCTTGGATGGTAATACCCTCAATTTGCGGATGTTGTCTTATATGCTGAATTAAGGTCTCCATACTGAGAACAAATAGGAGAGGAGAAAGGGGGCATCCTTGTCGAGTCCCATTACTAATGCAGAAGGAAGATGATAAGGTGCCATTGATTCGTATTGAAGCTGATGGATTCTTGTAAAGCGCTAAAATAGCTCTGATAAAGCTAACAGGAAGCCCGAATCGGGTTAACACCTTTTCCATAAACAGCCAGTCAATTCTATCAAACGCCTTTTCAGCATCGGTAGAAAGTAGGGCCAGAGGGACCTTTTTCTTTATGGTATACTGAATAAGGTTGAGAACCCGTAAGGTGTTATCTTCCTCTCCCTCCCTTTTACAAAGCCTACCTGTTCTGCATTAATCAAGAAGGGTAAAATGGGTTGGAGATGGTTCGCTAGGAGCTTTGCATACAATTTGATGTCAGCATTTAACAAAGAGATGGGGCAGTAACTGCTACATAATGTAGGGTCCTTGCCTTCTTTGGGAAGCACCGTAATGTGGGCCATTAATGTTTGGGGTGGGAAGGTCTCCCCTGACTCTGCCGCTGAAAAAGCTAAGATTAACTGAGGAAGTAGTATGTCTGAGAAAGCTCTATAATAGGACACCGTTAGACCATCTGGACCGGGGCTTTTCCTAGATGGGGAGTCTTTTAGCGCCATCTGCAATTCTTGGAGAGTAAGAGGTGTAGACAACGAGTGTAGTTGGGCCTGGGAGGGATTGGGAAGGAACCAAGGAAACATTCAATTAGCTCTCCCCTATCCACACCGTTGTCTCCTGAACGGGAACGCAGATTATACAGAGCAGAATAAAAGGCCTCAAATTGTGCAGCTATGTCCTTTGTAGAGGAATGCACGTACCAGAACCATCTTTAATTTCCTCAACAAATAACTGTTCCCTCCTTTTCTTGGCCATTAAAGCCATTAAGCGGGAGCCTCGGTTACCATGCATGTAAACCTTATGTTTTGCATAAAGGTATGCCCTAGTAGCACGTAGGTTGAGGAGATGATTTAATTTCTCTCGGAGGGCGGTTAATTCCGCAAGAGATTGTATGGCTAGGGATCTCTTATGTGTACTCTCGAGTTTGTTTATATCATCCATCAAGCCCTGTATCTCTTGCCTCTTTTGTTTCTTCATGTATGACCCAATTGAGATAAGTTCGCCCGTGACAACGGATTTGTGTGCTTCCCAGACTATTGTGGGCTATACTGAAATGGAAGCATTGTCCTGAAAGTAATGAGAGAGCACTCCTTTGATTTTCTGTTTGTAATCCGCATTATGGATAATATTGTCATTGAAACGCCATGTGGAATCTCGTCTCGGGAGTGACTCAATCACCACCTTCATAGATATCGGGGCATGATCAAATATACCAATATTCCCAATATTGGCCCCTTGAAGATGAGTGAGATTATGAGCAGAGAGGAGCAAATAGTCCAACCTCTGGTATGTGTTGTGGACTGTGGAATAGAAAGTGTAATCCTTGCCTCATGGGTAAAGCTGTCTCCATACGTCTTTAAGTTATAATGTAGAGAGAGATCTCTTTAAAGCTTTCAGTTTCCTTTGAGAAATATGAGAGGTCCCAGAAGAGGAATCTAACGTGGGCTCTAGTGTCGCTTTGAGGTCACCCCAATATGCACATCCCTTCCTTAAAAGAAGAAAGTTTTTCAAGGGTCTCTGTTAACCAGGGGATCTGATTAGTGTTGGGAGCATATAGGCCCCCAATGGTAACCATGGAACCAGCTATAGAACCTTTTAGAAAGAGAAACCTGCCTTAAGGGTCGCTCAAGATAGAGGATATTTTGAAAGGCAGGGACTTCTTAACAGCAATGGTTACACCTCTGGACTTGGAGAAACCATAGTAGAAGTGGAACCATTGTGAGAAATAAGTGAAGGGGAGAGAAGGTACTTTACCCGCCTTGAAATGAGTTTCCTGAAGGATACATACACTCACCGGCCACTTTATTAGGTACACCTGTCCAACTGCTCGTTAACACTTAATTTCTAATCAGCCAATCACATGGCGGCAACTCAGTGCATTTAGGCATGTAGACATGGTCAAGACAATCTCCTGCAGTTCAAACCGAGCATCAGTATGGGGAAGAAAGGTGATTTGAGTGCCTTTGAACGTGGCATGGTTGTTGGTGCCAGAAGGGCTGGTCTGAGTATTTCAGAAACTGCTGATCTACTGGGATTTTCACGCACAACCATCTCTAGGGTTTACAGAGAATGGTCCGAAAAAGAAAAAACATCCAGTGAGCGGCAGTTCTGTGGACGGAAATGCCTTGTTGATGCCAGAGGTCAGAGGAGAATGGGCAGACTGGTTCGAGCTGATAGAAAGGCAACAGTGACTCAAATTGCCACCCGTTACAACCAAGGTAGGCAGAAGAGCATCTCTGAACGCACAGTACGTCGAACTTTGAGGCAGATGGGCTACAGCAGCAGAAGACCACAGCAGGTGCCACTCCTTTCAGCTAAGAACAGGAAACTGAGGCTACAATTTGCACAAGCTCATCGAAATTGGACAGTAGAAGATTGGAAAAACGTTGCCTGGTCTGATGAGTCTCGATTTCTGCTGCGACATTCGGATGGTAGGGTCAGAATTTGGCGTCAACAACATGAAAGCATGGATCCATCCTGCCTTGTATCAACGGTTCAAGCTGGTGGTGGTGGTGTCATGGTGTGGGGAATATTTTCTTGGCACTCTTTGGGCCCCTTGGTACCAATTGGGCATCGTTGCAACGCCACAGCCTACCTGAGTATTGTTGCTGACCATGTCCATCCCTTTATGACCACAATGTACCCAACATCTGATGGCTACTTTCAGCAGGATAATGCGCCATGTCATAAAGCTGGAATCATCTCAGACTGGTTTCTTGAACATGACAATGAGTTCACTGTACTCAAATGGCCTCCACAGTCACCAGATCTCAATCCAATAGAGCATCTTTGGGATGTGGTGGAACGGGAGATTCGCATCATGGATGTGCAGCCGACAAATCTGCGGCAACTGTGTGATGCCATCATGTCAATATGGACCAAAATCTCTGAGGAATGCTTCCAGCACCTTGTTGAATCTATGCCACGAAGAATTGAGGCAGTTCTGAAGGCAAAAGGGGGTCCAACCCGTTACTAGCATGGTGTACCTAATAAAGTGGCCGGTGAGTGTATGTCGCAATGTAGAGACCTTAGATGTTGCAGAATTCAAGACCGTTTCTGAGGAATATTCATCCCCCGCGCGTTCCAAGTAATCACAGTTATACTAGACATAGTACAGTAGGAAAGAGAGGTAGAGTAAAAATATAACTCAGTAAATACAACCGATTATAACAATAACCAAACAAATCAGTATTTGCAAGACTGGGCTATTCAATCAGGCAGAAGAGAACCGTGACTGAAAGTCAAGTCTAGGTGGCAAGCTTGAAAGAATTAACAAGCAATAAATGGAAGGGGAAAAGACCGACCCTTCATATCATCAACTAACAGTATCATCTGTTTCCTAGAAAACATAGTGTGCAATGGAAGACACGGGACAATAATCACAATCACAGCCACTTGAAATAACAGGATCTACAAAACAGCACTCTCCACTGCAAAGAATGCAAGGATAAGGATCTGTGTTAAGAAAGGCAAACACTACAAAAGATGAGAAGAATCCTCCCACTCCATATAGATCAGTCTGGAGAAGTAGTAACCCGCTTCCTGGTGTTGCGACTTTTGGACATCCTCCAGGGGGTAGAGGAAGGAAGTTTTGGCAGAGCAGTCACATCAGTTATCTGAAGCCAAGAAGGAATCTCAGCAGGGTCCAAGTCTATAGCTTTGCATATGGGCAGAATATCTTCAGGTTGTATCGGGTCGTTCCCTGAATCGTGCAGGCCAAGCCAAAAGGAAATAACCACCTATACGGGTAGTTTTTCGCTCGGAGCGCATCCAAGAGTGGTTTCATCTGCCGCCGTTTATTGAGAGTCACTGGTGAGATGTCCTGAAATAATGCAATAGGGTAGCCCTCAAAGCAGAGATCTTTAGTGCCTCTGGCCCCCTTGACAATATATTCTTTATGCTGAAAATTAAGCACCTTGCAAATAATATCTCTAGGCGGATCCCCATCTTTAGGCTTAGCCCTGAGTGACCTATGTGCTCTTTCCAAAATTAAATCACTGGCAGCGTCTGGAGGCAGGAGGGGTCTCAAAATAGCGTATGTAGCTTCCATGACATCTCCCGCAACGATAATTTCAGGAACACCCTTTATACACAAATTATTTCTTCTACCTCAATTATCTTTATCTTTTATATAAGATAACATATTATTCAGGTGCACTTGGCAAGTATGCAATGCAGACGAGGTTGCCTCTCCATGTGTCAGAAGCGCCGTTTGAGTCTCCTCCAGTTCTACTCGACCGCTAATCTCTCTAATGTCCATTTTGATGTCGGAAAGTTCAGCAAGGACAGGCTGGAGCGCAGTTTCAATAATCTTTTGCAACTCTTTGGGGGAATTGTGGATTTCAGAATCTGTAACAGGAGATTCTGTGTTATTTAGACTATCCATGTCTGAAATGTCCTGATCTACTGAACAAGAAGATGATTTATGAGGCTTCAGAGGGTCCGGGTGGTGAGAAGAGGTCTTGTTAAGGAATTTCTGCATGTCCTGTTGGCTTTTGTAGGACTTAGAATTAGTCGCCATGTCTGGTTTGCCCACTTTGACCATTTTAGGCATATAAAACTGAGGCACGAGCTGTAGTTGAGTAAAGCAGTATAGGAAGCTGAGGGTCTATGTCATTAACTCCTTCAGGCTATTCAGCCAAATATTGAAGAAAAAGAACTCCCCCTCTATAAAGGGGAAGAAGAAAAAAAATTGGGCCAAAGACCCTAAATGAGATCCAGTGAGGAAGGCAGTAAGTCTTAAGTGAAGTAGCACAGACTGTAAGTAGACAGTCCAGAAAAAATTAGGACCAGGTCCTTTTGCTCTGTGTGGGCGAGGAGAGGGTACCACTGGAGCACTGGGCAGGTGGATGCGCGCCCCTTGCAATCAGCGCGTATAATGGCCGCCGATAGTCAATCCACATGGGCAAGTTAATGCAGCTCGGGGGACCCACTTCCAAATCCTACCCCCAAAATTCTGTCCCTCCGGTAGTCGACTCACCGCTCCAGATGACGTCTCCACCAGGTAAGGACTCTGTAGGCCAGAGGTGGTTTTCCGGTCCTGGAAGCGAGGGAAGGTGGAAAACGGCGGATTCAGCGCAGTAATCTCGAGCGGCCACTATGCCAGCAAAGCCTAAGAGGGGTCCCTTGAGTAGTGCTAGGCTGGCAGAGGTAGTATTGTCGCAAATGACAGGACAGGGGCCACCCAGGTCCGGAAATTGAGGCCGCGGCTTTTCAGGCCTAGTAGGCCTCAAGGGTAGAGTCCGCTCCGTTCCTCCTATTCTCCCCGGTGGTGGCTTAAAACGCTTCCCCTGCGAGGCGTAAGTGAGATGCAGCCAAAAAGAGCCTGTCCAGAAGGCTGGAACAAAAGTAGATGGCCGAGGATTGCTTGGCTGCCAGCGGAGCTCGCAAGATACACGTCTGGCTCCCTCGGATGCAGGCCACGCCCCCCTTGTTATAACTATTTTTAATTTAAGGTAGAACCTGAGATGGCTGAGGCACAAGGAAGTTTCACGTCTGTGGAGTAACGGGCCATCATGAAGTTTTTGTTTCTCCAGGGAAAGTCTGCAAAGGACATCCACACTGAGAAGTCATAAATAGTGTTCAGCGAACTCGGTGTTCGGGCATTTAATAAAGCTTGTTGAAAGGCTGAAGGGCAGCCAATTAACATGCTTTTAAGCTGTGGCCACTTAGAAGCCATCTCAGCCATGCCTAGTAATAACATGGATGTGATCACCCTTCAGTTCTGAGTAGTGCAGGGACAGGAAGCAGGCAGCTGAAGTGAGGGAGAGTGTTAGGAATCTGGCTATTTATTCTGTGGGTGATCTACAGTATATAAAGTGATTTTTTGTGGGTGCAATATACCAGCTTTGGACCCCTGAGACAGAAATATAATAAGTAATCTGGCTGTTAATTCTATTAATTCTGTGGGTGACCTATAGTGATTTTTTGTGGGTGCAATGCATCATCTTTTGTACCCCTAACACAGAAATATAATAAGTAATCTGACTGTTAACTCTGTGGGTGACCTATAGTGATTTTTTGTGGGTGCAGTGTACCATGTTTGTATCCCTGACACAAAAATATAATAGTTAATCCGTCTGTTAGTTCGGTCGGTGACATATTCCCATTTTTGGTGTGAGGTACACCTGTACTGCATACGTGACAGGGAAATTAATATAGTTAATCCGTCTGTTAGTTCAGTGGGTGACATATTCCCATTTTTGGTGAGAGGTACACCTGTACTGCATACGTGACAGGGAAATTCATATAGTTAATCCATCTGTTAGTTCAGTGGGTGACACAGGCATACTGACTGGGCCCCACAGCAAATTTTCTACAGGGCCAACCCCCCCTTCCCCCCTCTGATATTGATACCTATCCTAAGGACAGGTCATCAATAATAAAAAAAGCTTCTTCTTTTTTTTTCCAACAAGTATCAGTGTCCTTATTATCTGGATAGGAGTAGTAGTGCTCTAATTCTATAAATATAACTATATATATATATATATATATATATATATATATATATATATACAGTACAGACCAAAAGTTTAGACACACCTTCTCATTCAAAGAGTTTTCTGTATTTTCATGACTATGAAAATTGTACATTCACACTGAAGGCATCAAAACTATGAATTAACACATGTGGAATTATATACTTAACAAAAAAGTGTGAAACAACTGAAAATATGTCTTATATTCTAGGTTCTTCAAAGTAGCCATCTTTTGCACACTCTTGGCATTCTCTTGATGAGCTTCAAGAGGTAGTCACCGGAAATGGTATTCCAACAGTCTTGAAGGAGTTCCCAGAGATGCTTAGCACTTGTTGGCCCTTTTGCCTTCACTCTGCGGTCCAGCTCCTCTCGGGCTGCTTCCCCTGTAGTTACGCCACTGGTGGGTGACATATACCCATTTTTGGTGTGAGGTACACCTGCACTGCATATGTGACAGGGAAATTATTATTGTTAATCCATCTGTTAGTTTGGTGCGTGACATATTCCCATTTTTAGTGAGAGGTACAACTGTACTGCATACGTGACAAGGAAATTGATATAGTTAATCCGTCTGTTAGTTCAGTGGGTGACATATTCCCATTTTTGGTGAGAGGTACACCTGTACTGCATACGTGACAGGGAAATTGATATAGTTAATCCGTCTGTTAGTTCAGTGGGTGACATATTCCCATTTTTGGTGAGAGGTACACCTGTACTGCATACGTGACAGGGAAATTAATATAGTTAATCCGTCTGTTAGTTCAGTGGGTGACCATCAAATAAGGGACATGGCCCTGGTCATGGTGCTGCTGGTGCTGGTGGAGCTCCTGTTGCAGGGAATGGATGTGGTCAATCTGTGTCAGCTACACACCCAAATGAAACACCTTCCTCAGGTGCACGTAAGTGACAGGAAGTTCAGCCTCTTTTTGTAGGCCCAAATGCCGGTGTACGAATGGTGAGGCCAGAACAAGTAGAGGCGATAGTAGATTGGATGGCTGACAGTGCCTCCAGTTCCTTCACATTGTCACACACGTACGGCTGTCTGTGCGAGCTCTCGGCGTTCTCACCCTTCTGCTGCTTGCCTGTCTGCGCCGCAGCGTAACTTCGGCCTTCCTGCTCACTGCCTCATATGCGACGTACCCACAAGGTGCAACTCCACCTTGCACATGCTGAAGAGACTTAGCGAGCAGCAACAAGTGATAGTGGAGTTTCAGTTGCAGCACGCACGAGTGAGTCACTCTGCGGAACAGCACCACTTCACCACCAACGAGTGGGCCTCCATGCGGGACGTGTGTGCCATGTTGCGCTGTTTCGAGTACTCCACCAACATGGCCAGTACCGATGACACCGTTCTCAGCGTTACTATCCCACTTCTATGTCTTTAAAAAAAAACGCTTCAAGCGATGTTGGAAGAGGATGTGGCACAGGAGGAAGAGGAGGGATAATTTCCACAGTTCTCAGGCCAGTCTTTCACAAGTGGCTCAAAGGGTGGGTTCCTGCACAACAGAGGCCAGGTACACAACTGTCCAGCCAGGGCACAGTTCTGCAGGATGAGGAAGAGGAGGATAATGATGATGATAAGGAGGAACCATGTTCACAGCATTGTGGCACTCAAAGCAGCTCATAGGCATCAATGGAGCTTGGCTGAGGGGATACAGAGGACACAGACAATACACCTCCCAAAGAGGACAGCTTGTGGAACAGAACGTGTGCACCTGCCTACACGTACTGACTGATGGGTCTGGCCCATTCAACTTCTGCGTCTCCAAATTGGGCACATGGTCTGAGCTTGCCCTTTACGCCTTGGAGGTGCTGGCCTGGCCTGCAGCAAGTGTATTGTTCGAACGTGTGTTTAGGACGGCAGAGGGGTAATTGTAGACAAGCACAGATGCCTGTCCACAGCCAACGTGGACAAGCTCACGTTCATTAAAATGAACCAGGCATGGATCCCACAGGGCTTGTCCGTACCTTGTGCTGAGTAGACAAGTATACCGGTCACATCCAGCCATTGTTATACTCCAGCAAACTTTCTCTTTGCACTCTCTTTTCCATTTCCCAATGTTTTGGGGTTTTCCCAAATTTATATAAAAAAAAAGAAAAAGACTAAAAAAAAACTACAAAAACAGTGTTGGCTGCCTCCTCCTCCATCACCGCCTCCTCAACCCCCTACTCCACTTTGACCTCCACCTCCTAGTTCAAGATTATTATTTTTTTTCTATTCTATGTTATTTTAAGTAATTTCCCTATCCACACTTGTTTGCAGGGCAACTGTCCTGCTCTTACCCCCCATTTTGCAGCCCTCTAACCCTTACTATGACTATTTTACAGCCATTTGAATGCACCAAAGTCCGGCCAAACCCAAACATCCACGGGTCCGCTCATCCCTAGTCACAAACACTAGGGGAGACATGTCCTTCCTACAGCACTGTCAAACACCTGAAGGGTCGTCGTTTTTATGACATTGCTGACGTCCAACATGCTGCTGAGAGCTGGTTTGACGACCTATCACATGATTTTTTTTTTAATGGACTAGAAAAGACATCAGTCTGAGAGGGGAATATGTTGAATAAATGTGTAATTTCAAAACTCTGACTCTATTCTTTTTGTGCAAAGCCAAGAACTTCTCTGCATACCCTCATATGTCATCATATCACTGTATTCAGGTATTTTTTTTGGGGGGGGGAGACAGGATGAACAAAAATGCAGTTCTGTAGTTCTTTTGCAGTGTTGATGCAGGATAAATAACATTATCATTTTATAGTACGGGCTTATGAATTTGGTTATGACAATTTTCGTCTCATGAGAAAACATCTTGAACATGTGACTTGTCTATTAGTGGGCCTCATAAGCTTCAGTAAATTACAGACCTGGAGGACACTGTGAGATCTCTGGCTGTCATAGCAACTCAACAATGTAATCTTGTGTGTGTTTGTTGGTGGGGTGGGGGGAAGGGCATGGGGTGACAGAGGTAACACGGCCCCTTCTGTCAGCTCCATAACATTACAGTTGCTATAGACTGCAGCACTGAATGTGTATATTCCTTTTAACCCCTATGCAGGATAATAGCATATAGCAGAAGCACCAATGACTGCAGATGGGGCTTTTAGACCAAAAATTAAGAAAGTTTATCAGTTCTGATAGGTGGGGGTGCCAGGAGTTGTACCTCCACTGATCTGACATTGACGACCTATTCTGAGAATAGAAAATCTATAGCAAATTCCTGGATTACCCCTTTAAGGGTGTTTTGTGACTTTTACTTTCCCAGTTCACCTGGGGTGCTAAGATCAAAGGTTTAGGCTAATTACTAGTGCATGTAAGTAGCCCACACAGAATTGGACCTTCTTTTTGCTGCAAGCTGCTCTTCCTCTCTTTTATTTCAGTTTTATATAGGTTTTTTCACCTCATTTTTCTATTTGTCACAGACCGTTGTACAGTCTATGCCGGGAGGGTCCAGGTTACACATGCTCACTCTTATATGGCTTATTTACATGACCGTGTGTGCCCTGTGCCAATGCATGAGATCCGTAATATATGGCAAAAGATAGGACATGTCTTATCATTTGCAGTGCGGAGACACAGACCTGAAAGCCCACAAAACCACTTCGAAGTGCTTCCATGGGCTTCCGATCTGTGCCTTTGTTCCGCACCTCACTGTATTTTGCGGATTGCGGACCCGTTTAGGTCAATGGCTCCACATCCGTGAAGGGGATTTACATGGCTGGTGCCCATATACTATGGACTCGCTGTTTGCAGTCCACAATACGGGCACAAACCGCCTACAATCGTGTGAATGGGCCCATAGGGGGATAATGGTATTCAAGGACTTCCGACTTTAACGTTACATATTTTATATTTCAATGAATGCTGTGCCAACTCCAGTGTCTCTTCAAATATGGTTCATGCATTTTTGTTTTACAATAACTCACGTTATGGGGTTGTAGTTATTTATAGTTATTTGGTTAATTTCTATATGTCTATTTCTACCAGGCTCAAAAGTGGTGTACCTGTCTGGTACCAATGGGATTCAGTCGTTAAAGGGAACCTGTCACTGAGGGCAGCATAAATGTGTGACAGAAATGTTGATTTCAGCGTTGTGTCACTCATGAGCTAAAAGTAAGGGGTTGCCAACAACCAGCATCATAATCATTGCAGCCCAGGCTTTGAAAAGAGTCCAATCTACTTGAGAAGAGTCATTGTTATTCATAATCTCCTGCACTCCCTGCCCATCTGCTGATGATTGGCAGTTCTCTCCTAGAGAGAAAGGGAGAAAACTAGGTAGAAGACTGCAGTTGTGCAGGGAGAACAGGAATTTATGAATAATCATAACTCTTCTCAGGGGGCTGTGACTCTTTTCCAGGACTAGTCTGCAATGATTGTGATGTTGGTTCTCGGCAACCACTTACTTTTAACTTATAAATGACAGACTGCTGAAATCAACTCACCTGTCTCTACTTTATTCTGCCATTAGTGTGGGCAGCATAAAGTTGATGACAGGTTCTCTTTAAACATCATCTTTTCTTGAATACTGTATAGGAGAGATTTATCAAAACATGTCTAAAGGAAATCTTGCTTTATTGCCCATAGCAACTAATCATATTCCATATTTCATTTCCCAAAGGAGCTCTGAAAAATAACAGGTGGAATCTGACTGGTTGCTGTGGGCTAAGCCAGTTTTCCTTTACACCAGTTTTGATAAATCTCCACCTGTCTTAGTTTAGAATGATGTTTACTCAACCATAAGATTGTTTTTTTTCCTTCCTGTAAATTCACCTTCTATACAATGTAATCTCTTAATATTATAAAAATGAGTTTCTGTCTGTCTGTTCTCTATGCGCGACCAAACTACTGGACCGATTTTCACCAAATTCGGCACACAGGTATATCAGGTGTCCGGGAACCTTTTAGACCAGGTCTCAGCTCTCTAGGACATACCGTTCCCGAGATATTCCCAAAATATTATCTCCATTAGCCAATATTAGCCTGGATGCATTTCACTTCAAATCCCAACTGCCATTTTCTCCACATACATATCGGTTTCCATAACAACCAAGCCAGGTAATTAGCAGCCAGCTGAGGAGCTCAGCTAAATAACAACCCAGCCGCTTCTCTTTACTGCTTTAAAGGGACAGAGCACTGTGGATGACACCGTTAAAGGGGTATTCCAGTTACCAGAAATATAACTTATGTTTTAGACTAATTTTAGACTAAGACCGTTAAGTAGTAATAAAAGATGTTTTCTTCCACTGCTACCTATTGCGTATCCTCATAAATTACCATGACATTGACCTAGCCACCCTCAAAAGAAGGACTTAAAAGCAACCCCCCCCCCCCAGGTCCCGCTAAACAACGCCCCTGACCCGGTCAGGTCACGCCCCCTCCCCAGCCAATGGGGATTGAAAAAATGAAGGTAAAAATCAACTTCTGTCAGCTGCATTGACTTTCTCTCTGCAACAACACACAGAAACATTAAATGAAATAGATGAAATATACCCAGGTGAAGCCGGGTCCTTCTGCTAGTTATTTATAATAATAATATATCCATTCTTACCAAACAAAGCACAGAACATTCCACCGAGTATGGGGTCTGGAACAGACGCAAACAGAGCAGTAAATTTTCCAATTGTTCCTAAGATGAACATGATCCCGGCACCATACTGCACAACTCTTCTACTGCCCACCTGATAGGAAAAGAATTAACAACAAAATAGAGCATTATTTCCAGCTCTACAAAAAAGTACAATAAAATAATCCCTTGGCACTATAAACAATGTTCATTTTTTCATTCTTCTTTTTTCCTCTGTCATGACTTTTTTTACTTTTTAGTTTACATAACCATTTCAGGGCTTGCTTTTTGTGAGACAAGTACTTTCTAATGGCATCTTTTCGGCTAGTTTCAGCTGATGAGTTCACTGGGTGAAACACATTCCCTGTGAGTGTGTGATTTCCTGTCCTGAACTGTTCTCTTATAACAGGACTTCAAAGCATTATAATGATTAAGGTTTCAGCTTCACAGCAATTTTTAACACGACACATTTCTTGCACGAAAGTATCGCAGTGTAGCTGGGCAGCAATAGGAATTAATAGAATTGCTGTGCGTCTCGCACATGTGTCCATGCACACGTATCTCAAAAAACACAACACTGCTGGATTTTTTTGCGATTTGCATGTCACAGTCATGCAACCCCATTCACTCCTATGCCTGCCCTGCTACGCTGTGATATTTGGGTGTAAGAAATGTGTCATGCCCAAAATCGCTGTGTAGCGGAAACCCTTGTAACGCTTTGTGTCCACGCCCAAAATCAATTATAATGATTTTTACTGACTGTCAGCACATGTCAATAGAGATGATATCAGACAAGGACACACAGCATTATAAATCATTATAATGCCGTGAATTACCATTACAGGAGCAGAGTTCAGGATGGGAAATCAGAGTTCAAATGTCTCTCCCAGTGAACTCGCCTATCTGAAGCTGGCCCTAATATTACATTGGGAATTGGGAAACTGAAAAAAATAAAAAACAGGATGAAATTGGAAAAAATCCAATGCTGCCATTGTTTTACGGATTTATTATTTACAGCATTCACTAGACATCAAAAATTACACGTTACCTTTATTTTGTGAGCCAGTGTGATTATTGAGATACCAAACTTATATAGCTTTTTATGTTTTAATACATTTAAAAAAATAAAACGACTTTGTAAAAAAAAAAAAAAAACATTTCTTTGCATTGCCTATAGTGTTGAGCAAATCATAGCTAATGAAGTGGAATTTTATCTGAATTTCAGGAAAAATTTGATCAGCCACAAATCCGAATTTTCTGGAGCTTAGTGGTAATGAATCATTTTTTGAAGTGCACAGAGCCTGTCACGCCAATCTTGACTGAAGTAAATGCGCCAATTCTCGTGCACAGTGACATGTGAAATCACCACTCTGGGCTGGCGCGGTGATGTCAACACGTTCACCCAGTGTTATGACGTCAAGATGGCCGCAACAGCCTCTCCATAATCAAATGGATGAGGTGATCGTATATATATATATTTTTGTTTTAATCCCTAATTGACCCCCTGATAGGCTGAATGTGGCTCTGAGATGCTGTGGTCAGCATTTAACACAGTATTTGAGGGGTTATTTGAGGTGTGATTGCCGTTCCCCGCTCCATACAATGGAATGTGATTCATTATAAAGTAATTCATAATGAATCGAATTTCTTGATGAAATTCAGCAAAGCAGCCAAATCTAATTTTTGAAAACTTCTCTCATTTCCAATTGCCATATTTGACATCCATAACTTTGTTCTCCTCTCTGCATTTTTTCTTAGTTATTATTGATATAATTTTGGGGTATGTATGACTTTTTGGTCACTTTTTTGGGGGGGAGGCGAAGCAACCAAAAACAGCATATCAGACATTTATGGGATAAATAATTATGTACAGTATTTTAATAGTTCAGGCATGTTTTGCATGTAGTGATACCAATTTTAAATTTTTTGGGAAAATGGGGAAAGGGGGTTATTTGATTTTTTTTTCTTTTACATTTTTAAGAACTTTTCTTTACCGTTAATTTTAATCCCCTAGTGGATTTTTACATGTGATCATGGAATCACAGACTGCAATGGAACAGCTCCCACAATATCCTTATGCGGGGACAGTTTGGTCACCAGAGGGAGTCCTACCTCTCCATTTGACCACTTAGAAGTTGTCTCTGATCATAGGCACTGCTGGGTATGTCTGCTGTGTAAAACAGCAGGCACACACTGGCTATTTCATCTACTCAGCTCCTGATCAGACTCTGTGGGCTCATTTACATGACAGTTTCCATTGATTTAGCCACAAAGTACGGATCTTAGTTTCCGTTTTGATCTCCACGGTTCAGTTTTCTATTGTTATTGGGGTATAGAGAGCTCTTCATATTCCTCTGATTGGGGAACTTTGGTTTCTGGTGGTTGTTGGATTCAAAACAAGTTCTCCAAACATGTAGATTGTGTTCTCTTGGCTTGACTCATTTCTTGGACCTTTGAGCAGCAACCTACATACTATGCTAGAAGAAGAACCAAAGAGGAGGAACAGATACTGGGTTCACCCCATTGTCTCCCAATAAACTACTAAAGGGCATTTCCACACCTTTTGCTACGACCTGCTGCAGTACCCAAAGACGTTTCACAGTTTCTGCTGTATGTTAATCACTGCTTTTGACTGCCTACTGGGTTCTCTGGGCTCTGCGTTCCCACTCACTTTCCAGTTTGAACACATCCTTCTCATTTTTCCATTCCTTCTGTCATTCCATGTCATGCTGCTAGGTATATTATAATAGAACCATTTATAACTGAATACAACTGTATGTTTTGTTTCCACTTTTGCAGATTTCTGGCATCAGGGAACTTCTTTGTGTCTCTCCAATTTGAGTACTTGATAGGAACCTCCACCATTTTGCAGATCATCTGTGTGACTGTGAGGTTATCTGGCAGCAACTCAAAAAACAGTGATGCCACAGCCAATGGCACAAGGCTGCCTCCATATTGCTGAAGGCTTTATGGATTACGTGCATTTTCCAAACTGCATTAGGGCACTGGATGGAAAACACATTTGTGTTAAGAAGCCCAGGTTGGCCAGGTGCAGAACAGCATGACACCGCCATGCTCTGCATAGGCGATAAGCTGGAGGACCACTCAGAACTGTGTCTACAGAGGAGACTGAGGACAAGGTGGAGGATGAGGAGGTAGAGGAGGACATTGGCAGGAATCACAGCATGAGAACACGGAGGCAGCATTGCCATCACCTTTCCAAGTTGCTGGTATGCCTGGGAAGAAACCACATTTACCCAGTGGGCCATTAAGGATATATATTGTCCTTGACCATAGTTATAGCTCCACACATCGGCGCTGCTGGGAACTGTACCATACACATACAGGCTCAAGGACTGGCCCATCTTATGTTCAATATACGTGTGCAGGTGTGTACGGCTGGTACAGCTTTTTTAGAGAAATAATGATGGCTTGGGACTCTCCACCTTGGCTTGGCACAAGCCATCAGTTCTCTGAAATGGAAATGAGTCAACCACATGGAAAGAGAGGGACTGTAGTACCAGCAACTTGGCCAGGAGAACTTTCAGCTTCTGCTTCATTGGATGAGTGCACGCATATTGTTGTCTTTTCGCAATCACCTCTGTGATCGATTGCTAGCGAAATGTGTGACAAGGAGAAATAGATGTAGGGAAGGAATGACAGCTTCTTACTGCTGGGGTTGAGGAGCCATGACTGCTGGAGAAGGAGTGAGGGATGCTGGGAGATACAGCGGTAGCTGTGTCAGTCTGTACCACTACATTAGCGCAACAGTTTTCCCAGACCAGTATATGGTGATGCGTCATGTGGGCCATGATGCCAACAACCTGGCCACTCTTCACCTTCTGCCCACAGTTCCTACATACAGTCACTCTGATATCCTCCAGCGACTTGATGGAAAATTCCAACACCGATGAGTAATGCATATTACCCTAACCCCCCTCCCCCCACTCTGTGATGACTGCCTGCCGCTGCCTCTATGAACCCGTGCACCACTAGTTGTTTCTGGACACGTAAGCTCCTGAGTAGCAGATGGTCTACACCAGGCATGTTTGGCAACAGATCTCACACTTCTGCCTCCCTGCTGAATTATGGCCACGCTTCTACCCTTCTGGCTCAGCTATAAGCTGCTACCCTGCCATTGTCTCACATGCAAGCTTCCACACTTACAGTACTTCCTGATGATGATGAAACCCCAGCTCCCACATGTAATCAGTTATATCATCATACACTACTGTCTGCTCCTCACTAATGTCACCCTCATCAGTCTCATGGCTGCATCCCTGACCGCTCGAAACAGTTGCTCCAGCGGGACTCTCATCATTGCTTTTTGCATGTCTACAGGAGGAAGCAGCAGACCTCTCATCCAAATCTGGGCTTGGCATTAGCTGCTGTCCTCAATAAGCTTGTCCTCGCTGAAAAGCGGAATACTTCCCGAGCAGAAGGAGCAGAAAAAGAGACAAGTTCAGGACAGGTAGGGGCATAGACCTTGCTCCTGGGCCATGCCAACTAAGTGTGTTGTCAAAGGAACTCACCAAATCCTGGTTGTGGGTGTCTGATGTCAGTTGAGATGATGCTGAAGACCGACTGAACCATTCAGACAGATGAATTGCTGGTCAAAAACTGCTGGATGACAGTGGCAGCTCTGGCCTGTTGCTGTGGCTGCTTCTACCACCCCCCCTTCTTCTGCTACTTGTGTTGGCTCCAGCAACATTCTTGCCACTGCCCGTACCCTCAGAGGGCCCTGGCACCCGACTGTTGTACATACCGTACAGTAACTGTATATGTAAAATAAGTTATTCATTGTCCATGTGGATACCCCAATAACAGTAGTATTAGACAATTTATTCATCCCAATTTCGAGAATCAATCTAATGGGATTGCTTATTCAAGAAACAAGGTAGGCATCCCAATAACAGTAAAAATAGACAGCTTATTCAATCCAATTTGAGAATCGAGGTCTAATGGAAATGGAATTATCTATTAATCAAGGTGGGAACTGCAATAACAGTTAAATTTCACAGTTTGTTCGTCCCAATTTGAGAAACAAGGACTAATGGAATTACTTACCTATAAAACAAGGGGGACAACCCAACAGTTAAATTACACTACTCTTTTTAACCCAAATTGATAATAAAGGTGTAATAGATCTGCATATACAAGTTGCCGCCCCCCAGGGATGATCGTGTCCCAGGTTCTTAGAAATGCCAAGTGGTGTGGTGCGGTACAAGTATATCACAGTGCTCCTACCTGGATACTGTCGTTCCCCAGGGTTAGGCTCCAAAGCAATAAAGGGGAGAGTGGTAGGAGGTAGAGAAAAGGTTTAGTCCAGTTTTAGTGAAAGTTCAACAGCTTTACTTGAATAAACTTGTATCCAGACAGTTTATCTTTATAGATAACAGCCCGCAGAGCTTCTTGTAGGGACAGGGCAAAGTCTCCTATGACTGCTGTCGCTTTCAAGAGAAGCATATGTTAAGCTCAGAGGCGGTCCTAGTCTCAAAGGTAGTACTGAGATGATCTAGGGTCTGCTCAGCTGTTCTTCACTCTGGCTGAGGCCAGGACTTGACCTCCGGGAGCGTAGCTCCCTGTAACTGGCCAACTAGAATTTCCACTTTCTGGTCCTGAGATACTGGATATAGCTTAAAGGTGGCCAACATTCTATCACAGAATTCCCTGAGTGAATGGGGTCTTCTTGAATAATGTGGGAGCCAAGGTGCCCCAAAGTATCATGGGATAGTAAGAGGCATGATGCATTAGGCTGCAGCTACTGGTTGTGCTGGTGGATCGCTGCTGTCCAAGTGGGTGTTATGCTCACTGTCAGACATGGCTTTTGATACCCTGTACCAGACTAGAAGGGTCAATGTAAGCTAGACTGCAATTAAAGTGTGTGTTGGTATGGGCAACAGTAGCAGAATTGGTACATGGCCCCTTTAAGAGTTGCTACAACTGCTCAATTTTGGGGAGTATGATGCTCTGACTGGCAGATGATGGCCCCAATCTCTAGCAAGGTTAGTTTCCCCAGTAGTACTCACTCAGACCTCTAGACTTATAGTCTTAGGACCCAGTGAAGCTGGAACTGTATTTTCACTTCTTCAAGATAGCTGTTGCTTTTACTTGCTGTAGGGGTACAGTTGATTTCTTTGTCCTCCTGGGAACTTTCACTTAGCACTTTAGTTCCTTCTGCTGCAAGGATGGTTCCTCTATTGGGTGGATGTCTTTCCTCTCGATACATGAGGCACAAATCCAAGATGGCTGATTAACCCCTGTTTTGCTACAGTGCTGCAACTGATGCAACCATATTCACAACTTACATCAGTAAGTAAATGCATGTCACTTTTAGGGGGTTTTACAGATGGGGGGCCTTCAAAAGTGACAAGGCACAAAAGTCTACACCCCGTTTGTGACGCCAATTGCAACGTGCCGCCTCCCAGAGCCGTCGTGTTGCAGGTTCTTAGAAATGCCAAGTGGTGTAGAGCAGCCTTAATAGCCTCTGTGTGTGTTGCGGTGCTCCTACCTGAATACCGTCATTCCCCAGGGTTAGGCTTCGATGCAATAAAGGGGAGAGTAGCAGGAGGTAGAGAATAAGTAGAGTCCAGTTTTGGTGAAAGTACAACAGCTTTACTTGAATAAACTTGCATCCGGACAGTATTCAGTCTTTTTCTTGGTCCCAGCAGGTTTTAGGATAAACTGGCAGGCAAACTTGAATATTCTGCTTTCTCTCTGCTGTGCTAATTAAAGGGGTTGTCCCACGAAAAATATTCTACAGTTTTCAAACCAGCACCTGGATCTGAATACTTTTGTAATTGCATGTCATTAAAAATTTTGTATAGTTACTGAGTTATTTAAAAAAAATACATCTGTATAGGACCACTTAATTTCTTATTTCTTTGACCTGGTCACTGAGAAGGCCGCACATGCTCAGTTTCAACTTTTAACTGTGTCCTGAGCTGTGATAGGTTGAGCTGAGACACCCCACCTGAGCTGCAGCAGAAAAGACACTCCCCTTGAGCTGTCAGCTTGATATAAATCTAGCACAGAAATGAATGTGGAGATCTCTGGATCCATGTGAGGTACAAGGCTGGTTCTAGCTTTGTTAGAAAGATATTGTCATGTACTTCATGATGTCTGATTTTCATTTTTTACATTATTCGTGGGATAACCCCTTTAAGGAAGAGAAACTTCAGCACTCTCAGGTCTTCAATTCATTGCAGATTTATTCATCAGAATTGCGACGTTTTGACGGCTTTTTTTTTTCAAGCAAACAGTGAGGTGCACAATACCAAGTGTAAATACCTTCCCATAAGCCAAAAGACCACCCCCTCATTATGCTTCTCCATAATAAATTTACATTTACTATTTTTTTTTTTTTCTTTCTCTTCTTTCTCCAGGGTGCTGCACAGGTGAGTAATTAGGGTGTGACTATCTAATTAGGAGAAGTTAAATAGCCAGTCTTGTGGGCAGTTCAGTCCTTTGAATCCAGAGGAAAAAAAACAGACTGGTTTGCGTTTCCCACTTATAAAAGCAGAGATAATACGCGAGTTTGATTGTTCGCGTGTTTGACTTTTAAGTGTGTGGTTGAATCAAGTGTGTGACTTTAGATTACGTGACTTCAGATTCGGGAACTTTAAAAGGGACTACAGTAAGTCTTTCCACATCATTGTATTGTATTTTTTTCGCTTTTGCTTGTGTAATCCCCATTAGAATGGCTTCCATCATTGACAGCGCAGTCCAGTGCACATCTTGTCTGATGTATGCAGTCCTGGAACAGCCATTTAAGGGTGCATATATTTGTTCAAAATGTGAGCAAATTGTCCGCTTGGAATCGCATATCGTGTATCTAAGCGGGCGAATTTCAACGCTGAGAAGCACTGACAATTTAGAAAAGAGTTTGCTACTCAGTGAGAAAGCACTCTATGGGGTAGATGTGGGGGAGGGTGGTAGTGAGGAGGCCCAGGAAAGTGAGGTAGCTAGCTGGGTAACAGTTAGAAAGCGGGTTAGAGGGAAAAGTGCCAGGGAGGCTAGCCCTGATCTGACACACCCCAACAAGTTTGCAAGTTTGGCAGATGAGGGGGATGTTACTTCAGGGATAGCACTGCTGAAGCCGGACACTTCCTCTGCCAGTCAGGGGAATGTCAGCTCCAGTAAGCAGGGGGACAGGAGAGCAGGGCAGGCCAGACAGGTGCTGGTAGTGGGCGACTCAATTATTAGGGGTACAGAGAGGGCAATTTGTCACAAAGACCGGGATCGTCGGATGGTGTGCTGCCTTCCAGGCGCTCGAGTTCGGCACATCGCGGATCGGGTTGACAGATTACTAGGAGGGGCTGGAGAAGATCCAGCAGTCATGGTCCATTTTGGTACCAATGACAAAGTTAGAGGTAGGGGGAGCATCCTTAAAAATGATTTTAGGGATTTAGGGCATAAGCTTAGGGCAAGGACGTCAAAGGTAGTGTTTTCCGAAATACTGCCTGTACCACGAGCCACACAAGAAAGGCAGCGGGAGATTAGGGAGGTAAACAAGTGGCTCAAGAACTGGTGTAGGGAGGAAAGATTTGGGTTCTTGGAGAACTGGGCCGACTTCTCTGTCGGCTACAGGCTCTACCGTAGGGATGGGCTGCACCTCAATGGGGAAGGGGCAGCTGTTTTGGGGGAGAAGATGGCTAGAAGGCTGGAGGAGTGTTTAAAGGGAACCTGTCATCAACTTTATGTTGTCCATACTAACGGCAGCATAAAGTAGAGACATGTGAGTTGATGTCAGCGGTCTGTCACTTAAAAGTTAAAAGTAAGTGGTTGCTGAGAACCAGCATCACAATCATTAAAGACTAGGCCTGGAAGAGAGTCCCGACCACCTGAGAAGAGTCCTGGTTATTCATGAATTCTTGCTCTCCCTGCCCAACTGCTGATGACTGATAGTCCTCTACCTAGTTTTCTCCCTTTTTATCTAGGAGAGAACTGCCAAACATCAGCAGATGGGCGGAGGGAGCAGGAGATTATGAATAACCATGACTCTTCTCAAGTAGATTTGACTCTTTTCAAAGCCTGGGCTGCAATGATTACGATGCTGTTTCTCAGCAACTACTTACTTTTAGCTCATGAGTGACACATCGCTGAAATCAGCATTTCTGTCACTATTTTATGATGCACTCAGTGAGGTCAGCATAAAGTTGATGACAGGTTCCCTTTAAACTAGGGACTGGGGGGGGTAACTACATTATAGATGGGGAAGATAGTGCAGATAGAGAGCTGGGGCAAGGTAATGGAACTGGGGGAGGAATGGAAGGAGGAACTAGAACAGACCAGAAGGAAAGGTGTAGGGTAAGAAATATACATCAACCTCTTAATTGTATGTACACTAATGCCAGAAGCCTAGCTAATAAAACTGGTGAACTGGAATTAGTGATGTGTGAGGAGAACTATGACAGTGGGAGTAACTGAGACATGGCTGGATGATAGCTATGACTGGGCAGTTAACGTACAGGGTTACAATCTTCTTAGAAAGGATCGTCAAAACCGGAGAGAGGGAGGGGTCTGCCTTTATGTAAAGTCCTGTCTAAAGCCCACACTCCGAGAAGATATAAGTGAGGGACATAAAGATGTGGAGTCACTGTGGGTAGAAATACATGGAGCCAAAAACAATAATAAAATACTAATAGGGGTTTATTATAAACCACCCAATATATCAGAGACCACAGAAAATCTACTTCTAAACGAAATAGACGAGGCGGCAAATCATAATGAGGTTGTTATTATGGGGGACTTCAACTACCCAGATATAGACTGGGAAACTGAAACCTGTATATCTCATAAAACAGGTTCTTGGCAATAACCAAAGACAATTACCTTTCCCAACTGGTTCAGGACCTGACTAGAGGGACAGCCATACTGGACTTAGTATTAACCAATAGACCTGACAGAATAACAGATGTGCAGGTCAGGGGACACCTGGGAAACAGTGACCATAACATAATAACCTTCCAATTGTCATTCAAAAGAGTGTTTCTTCAGGGAGGAACAAAAATACCAAACTTCAAAAAAGCTAAATTTAGCGGCGACTCAATAAAAGGTTAGTATATAAAATGAGAATGCTTGGCCTGGGAGAAAATGTCTGTATGTGGGTAAGTAACTGGCTCAGTGATAGAAAACAGAGGGTGGTTATTAACGGTAGATACTCAGATTGGCTCACTGTCACTAGTGGGGTACCACAGGGGTCTGTATTGGGTCCTATTCTCTTCAATATATTTATTAATGATATTGTAGAAGGTTTGCATAGTAAAATATCAATTTTTGCAGATGACACTAAACTGTGTAAAGTAATTAAGACAGAGGAGGACAGTGCACTGCTACAGCAGGATCTGGATAGACTGGAGGCTTGGTCAGAAAAGTGGCAGATGAGGTTTAACACTGACAAATGTAAGGTTATGCATATGGGAAGGAATAATGCAAGTCACCAGTACATACTAAATGGTAAAGCACTGGGTAACTCTGACATGGAAAAGGACCTAGGAATTTTATGAACAGCAAACTAAGCTGTAGAAGCCAGTGCCAGACAGCTGCTGCCAAGGCCAATAAGATAATGGGTTGCATCAAAAGGGGCATAGATGCCCGTGATGAGAACATAGTCCTGCCACTTTACAAATCACTAGTCAGACCACATATGGAGTACTGTGTACAGTTCTGGGCTCCTGTGAACAAGGCAGACATAGCATAGCTGGAGAGGGTTCAGAGGAGGGCAACTAAAGTAATAACTGGAATGGGTGGACTACAGTACCCAGAAAGATTATCAAAATTAGGGTTATTCACTTTAGAAAAAAGACGACTAAGGGGAGATCTAATAACTATGTATAAATATATCAGGGGTCAGTACAGAGATCTCTCCCATCATCTATTTATCCCGAGGACTGTGACTGTGACGAGGGGACATCCTCTGCGTCTGGAGGAAAGAAGGTTTGTACATAAACATAGAAGAGGATTCTTTACGGTAAGAGCAGTGAGACTATGGAACGCTCTGCCTAAGGAGGTGGTGATGGTAAGTTCACTAAAAGAGTTCAAGAAGGGCCTGGATGTATTTCTGGAGGGTATTACAGGTTATAGTTACTAGAGAGGGGTCGTTGATCCAGGGAGTTAATCTGATTGCCTGATTGGAGTCGGGAAGGAATTTTTCCCCCTAAAGTGAGGAAAATTGGATTCTACCTCACAGGGGTTTTTTTTGCCTTCCTCTGGATCAACTTGTAGGAAAACAGGCTGAACTGGATGGACAGATGTCTTTTTTCGGCCTTACAAACTATGTTACTATGTTACTATGTTACATTTGGACAACAGAAATAACAGAATATAATAGTACACAATCAGTGTCAACCTATTAGCCATTATCACCGCATTTAATACATAGAATTAATAAAAATATGCTTACTATAACTTCCTGATGCAGTATATGTGCTCCTCATGTGGTCTCCAAAAAGGTGCGCTCACACCTATCTTTCCCGGGTGCTCATGCACGTGCTATGCAGGCCTTAGAGGCTCGGCGTGCCTAGAACTCTATTGCGCCTACGCCGAATATCGCAGTGAAGCGAGGGGAACCCAGTCTCCTGCTGACAGTCTGCGCATGCGCTCATTATCCCCTCATCTCTGCGCTTTGCCGGGGACATGTAGCGCTGCCTCGGACTTCAATTAAACATCGTGCAGGCAAAGGGAGCCCATAGAACCTCAAGTAGTATTATTTGAAATAAGGTAGTATTATTTGAAACAAGGTAGCATGCGTGTTAAGAGACCTTTACATGTTTCTCTTCCTTAATTTGGACTTTTGTGGACACATGAGGCTGGTATCTATCACCGCGAGCACCACCGCTTGATGGACATTTAATCTGTAAGTGCTGCTACAAATCATCTTTGATCGTTCTGGTATTCTACAGTCTGGTAGCGTGCACACAGATACTCTCACTAAAGGGATAAGACTATAGGTGGAATTATTCCCTTCCTCTGTAGCGAATGCAGGTGGTCTGAAATGGATTCATCAAAGAGGTCAATTTACACCAGAGAGGAAGTGACTCGGATCCTGGATGGAGCAACAGGAGATGGATCATTTTTGAATAAACCAACAAAAGACCTGATTAAAAGGAAATGGGATAGTGAAATGAAGCAGCATATTAACTATGAACTACATCTGTCCACCCTCAGGGAATATTACCTGGCTGAGCGGATCCCAAGGGGTCTGAGAACACATTTAAGGCCAATACTACTGCCAAATAATCAGGAATTCTGCCCTAAATTTGAACTGATCTCAAACCGTTACTCCATGGATATTATGCTTCTAAACATGAAATTCTTACAAAAGGAAATTGTGGAAAGTGATAAACGTCTGATCGCACTGGAACAACAATTAAAATCTCTTGTGACAACTGAGTAATTTGAAAGAATTAAAGAACAGTCCACGGTGGAATTACAAACATACCGTACTAGCATTGAAACTACAAAAGGACAAAAGTGGTTTAGGGACCAAGAAGATTATGTCAAAGGTGATATATAAGAAACCAACACCAGATCCCAAAGTAAGGCACAGAACACAAGCAAAGCAAAACAGAGGTTCGCAAGACGCAGAGAGAGAAGACCTTTCTACACCGACACAGAGTCATCAGGAGAAGCCAGTGAGGAGGCACTTTTTTGGGCCAAGCAGCAATCTCCACCGACAGGAACAAAGACAAAGATCAATGAGAAGAAAAGGACACAAGCACAACAAGAGCAGGAAAAGACGCCGCAAGGTTTACACGGTCCAAGAAACCTCCAGTGGACAACAGGACACTACCATCAATGCAAGGACGGCTGGAGAGGAGTACACAACGCCCATAGAACAGAAATGGCCATCCTTAGTGGTAAATATATCTTCTTGTGAACTATCAAAAAATGAACTTTAGTTGTTGGAAAAGAGGTTATCTTTTTGTCCGACAACAGAAACAGACTGGTTTCAATGTAAGGTTGATTTATGTAGGGACACATAGGGACTGGGAGCACAGTGAGACTGAAGGATATGGGCTTATACCTACACAGTGACTTTCAACCGCCTGTATTCCATGACGCGATTAACACTTATATGGATCTAGTCAGAAAAGGCATACAGCATATCAGACGGGACACAAGAAAAGGGAGCCAGAAGACAAATATGACTTCGGGTGACAGTAGGGCTCTGAAAGATCTATGTAGGAGAAAGGATATCACAATAAAAAAGGCGGATAAGGGCGGGGCAATTGTAGTAATGGACACTTGTAAATATGTGGAGGAAATCAGAAGGCAATTGAACGGGAGGTTTACTGCCCACTTGCCTCAGACCCAAAATTTACAATAATGCAAAGGATTAAGGTTATTGTTGATAATACTTTTGCCACTGACCTTATAGATGATCAATTACACAAGTATCTTTTAGTGGAGCATCCAGTCACACCCCTACTATATATCTTACCAAAGATACATAAGAGCCTAGAGAACCCACCGGGTCGCCCGATTGTATCCGGCATAGACTCAGTCTTCTCACCAGCAGCTACCTTCTTGGATAAATTTCTCCGTAAATACGCCGTTACAGCTAGATCCTATGTGAGAGATACCCCTGACTTTCTCAATAGGTTAGAGACACTGGAATTGCAAGAAGGACAATTCCTAGTCTCATTCGATGTCACTAGCCTCTATACCAGTATTGACCATACTAAAGGTATGGAGGCTATTGAATGGGTGTTTCATAATGATAATATTAACACTGAACTTGCTAGCTTAGCGCTCGCACTGCTAGAGATAGTACTAACGTGCAATTATTTTTTATTTGAGGATACATACTATGTACAGCAACAGGGGACTGCAATGGGTTCTAACGTAGCACTGACATATGCAAATATCTTTATGAGTAGATTTGAAGAGTCATTTGTGTACACATCCAGTCTCTACAAGTACGCAGGAGGCTGGATGAGGTACATACAGTAGATGACATCTTCTTCCTCTGGTCTGGCACACTGGGACAACTTGATGAATTCTTCAAGTACATCAACTCCGTATATTGTGAATTAAAATTCACCATAGTCTACTCGCAGATGTCACTACAGTTTTTGGACACTATAGTGCTTTTGGAACAGGGCCGCCTACGGACAGACTTATATATTAAACCAACGGTCAAAAATAATATGTTTGCTTCAATAGTGCCCATCCTAAAAATATGAAGGAAGCGCTCCCGTATAGCCAATTGCTGAGGGTAAGACGGATAGTGACGGATGATGACACACTGGAGACAAGATTAGATGAAATGTGTAACAGGTTCTACTAGAGAGGTTATCCAAAGTCACTAGTAAAGCGACATAGACAAAAGGCACAAGGACTTGACGGTAAAGGATTGCTACATAAACATAAGGACAAAAAGGAGACAAAGAGAATTCCTTTTGTCTCCACGTTCAGTGAAACCAGCGGACAAATCGCAGGTGTCCTCAAAAAGAATTGGCATATCCTTAAAGACATGTTCCCAGATATAGAGGAATTCAATCTAGCCCCCTTAATGTCATATAGAAGGTCCAAAAATTTTGGTGATAGACTAGTACAGGCAGATGTTAAGCCAAAAAGCGTTTCAGGAAGGAGGAGAAGGGGCGACAGTTTCTAACATCCAAGGACTGGAAAAAAATCTAATATATAAAGCTGAGTGTGTGTGTGTGTGTGTGTGTGTGTGTGCAGGCTTGGACTGGCCCACAGGGGAACAGGTGAATCCCCCGGTGGGCCCCTGAGCTAGGTAGGCCTCTAGTCCCCCACCTCCTGCACAAGTGACACATGGCACAGTAGACTGACCTATAAATAGGCTGCCTAAGATGCTATGCAGTACATTGCCTATGTCCATATAAAAGACTGGATAGTGTGGGCAGGTAGCATATGCATGTGGGCCCCCAGAGTGAGCTTTACAGTGGGCCCCCAGAGGGAATTTTACTGGTGGGCCCTAGACACCCCAGTCCGACCCTGTGTGTGTGTGCTACAATCACAAAATTTGGCACACATGTACATCAGGTGTCCGGGAAGGTTTTAGAACAGTTTTCAACTCTCCAGGACGTACCGTTCCTGATATATTCCCAAAAAATGCATTAGCCAATAGTAGCCTGGTCACATGACCCTTATCAGCCAATAGAAGCTCACAGGCACACATCAGGTTTCTATGACAACCTAGCCAGTTCACTGCTTTAGGTCTGCATTAAAGAGGCAGAGCACTGTGGATGACAATGGTAAATGGGTATTCCCGGTTACCATAACTATAACTTATGTTTTAGACTAACTCATCATCAATCATTACCTCATATAATGTAAATTTTACATATTTACTGTTCAGTAGTAATAAAAGATATTTTCTTCCACTGCTACCCACCTTCCTCCTAAATTACTATGGCATCGACATGTGATTCCGGCCACCGTCAAAAGAAGGACTTAAAAGCACTACCCCCAGATCCCACTAAGTCACGCCCCTGACTCAGTCAGGCCACGCCCCTTCCATGCTGCATTTGACCGGGATTAAAAATATTGGTAAAAATCACCTTCTGTCAGCTGCAGGGGTGGGGGGAGGGTGACTTTCTCCCTGCAGCTCATTGCTCAGACTGCACAGTGCTGCTGCTGAGAGTGCTGCTGCTGTGTCCATCCAGGCCCTGCGCATGACAGAGGACAAGGAGTCTGAAAGCCAGACTGTCCAGCCTAAAACAAGACCTCTGGCCACCCTAGGGGCAGGCTGATGCTAGGGTGGCCAGATGTCCGGCTTTAGGCTGGACAGTCCAGTTTTCTGGCTACCTGTTCTCCGTCCGACGCAGTGCCTGGACAGACACAGGAATGTCCACCCTTTCAGTAGCTCACACGCAGACAGCTTCTCCTCCATGTCTTCACGGAGCCAGGGGGGCATGGCCTCATGTTTAGTGATGTGTCTTCATGGGAACTGGGGGCGCTGTTTCACGTTTGGGGGAATGGCCGGAGAGGTCTGGCTTTCTGTGGTGAAGACAGTGGCCACTCTAGCTGCTGTAGAGGTCACAGTTAAAGGGGCGGGGCTTCTGTAGAGGTCACTGTTAAAGGGGTGGGCAGCTGTAGAGGTCACTGTTAAAGGGGCAGGCTGTTGTAAAGGTCACTGTTGAAGGGGCGGGCTGCTGTAGAGGTCACTGTTTAAGGGGCGGGCAGCTGTAGAGGTCACTGTTAAAGGGACGGGCTGCTGTAGAGGTCACTGTTAAAGGGGCGGGCCGCTGTAGGTCTCTGTTAAAGGGGCGGGTCGCTGTAGAGGTCACTGTTAAAGGGGCTGGCCGCTGTAGAGGTCACTGTTAAAGGGGCGGGCCGCTGTAGAGGTCACTGTTAAAGGGGCAGGCACTGTAGAGGGCACTCTTGATAACTTTTAACGACACACACACAAACAGTAAAAGAAATAAATTAAATATACCCGGGCGAAGCCGGGTCCTTCAGCTAGTATATTATAAAAGACTTTTATACCTGTAGATCGGACTACGTGATCTATATTTTACAATGCCCCTGTGGACTTTTATATGTAGGGGAGACTACGCAAGAATTCCGGAATAGACTTAATCATCACCGGTACCAAATACGGAAAATACTGTCAACTGCGGGATCATTGGATGCACAAAAAGCCGAACAACCTGTACCAGAACATTTTTTGAAATATAGACACAATATCACTCAACTCAGATTCCGTATTATCGATGGAATACCCCCCCAGAGAAGGGGTGGGGATAGGGAATGTTTTCTAAAAAGACTCGAACTAAAGTGGATATTTGAACTTGAGACACTAGAACCGAAAGGTCCAAATCGTGAATTCAAAATAGGTACACTCTTTTGTTCCAGAAAGGACGTTGCTTCTTCTCTGTTATACAAAACCAGTTTGATCACACCTTTGATCAACAAAATTTGCCCCTTTAGGGATTCCCTAGGATTATGTAGATAAGACTTAACTTTTATTAGAAATGTATAAATAACAAATATTGCACTCAAAAATATTAAAACTGTCAGCCGGCAGCTGTGCCCTATTGGTACTAACACCCACGTGTTGTGGGTATAATTAGGTAGCCAGGAGTCACCTTTTTATGAGGATATATTTTTATAGATACTATGTGACAACATATAGTTGGGGAATGGTAATAGCCCTTAATTCTGGAACATAGTATCATTAATAATAGAGGTTTAGAACTGTTGAGCCTATAATAGTTACTTTTGTTATAATTGCACTACAAACAGGCTTTCTGTTCGTTGTATCGCTGTGTGCTGCCACTATGCACACAGCGATCAATGCCTGGGCTGTATGAGAGAGTCTGCCTTATTTCAGGTCAGAGCCCTCTATGTAGGCTATTTTCACAGTTCACTACTAACCTCTATTAGAAAAGGCTGGTCGTGCAGCAGCAATGGTTGTGTTGATAATGCTGCCTATGTTTTAATAAGACCGGGGAGCTGCTTCCCCAACAGAGCAGGCTTGTATAGCGGTTCGCATGCCACTGAGGGACACTGGAGCGTTACAGTCACGTGGTGCGTGACCGCTCCGAACTGTCCGTCAGCCTGTCCTGCGTGTGAACCTGCAAGTGCGCGATATGTGATCGACGCTAGGTACCGTCTGTGTAACTGATCGGGGACACCTTTCCCCCGATCAGTGAAAGATCGGTACTACAAACTGGCTCTGTATCCGGGAGATCGCGGGTCTGTGCGGTCACGTGATACGTGATCACCGCGATTTGTTTGTCTCCCTGTACAGCGCCAGCCAGGACAATGCCTCGCTCTGTATGCTGTTTCCCTAAGCAGCGCTAGCACAAACCTTTGCCTCACTCCATAAATAGCTACAATAGGACTTTGCTGCCAACTGTCTAAAACCTGATGTCTATCACCCTATCCCAACATGTTTCACCACTGTGCGTGGCTTCGTCAGGGGGTGGGTATAGCCATTCTTCTCTGTTATGTATAACGTTAACATAAGTTTGGTACCCAAATCTAGGGTTGTGCTAAAGGTGTAAAGGTCTCTTAACACGCATGCTATCTCATTTCATGCTACCAGACTGTAGAATACCAGAACGATCAAAGAACGATCAAAGATGATTTGTAGCAGCACTTACAGAATAAATGTCCATCAAGCGGTGGTGCTCGCGGTGATAGATACCAGCCTCATGTATCCCCAAAAGTCCAAATTAAGGAAGAGAAACCTGTAAAGGTCTCTTAACATGCATGCTACCTTATTTCAAATAATACTACCTTATTTCAAATAATACTACAAAGATATTGAGGTTCTATGGGCTCCCTTTGCCTGCGCGCTGTTTAATTGAAGTCCGAGGCAGCGCTACATGTCCTCGGCAAAGCACAGGGATGAGGGGATAATGAGCGCATGCGCAGACTGTCGGCAGGGGACCGGGTTCCCCTCGCTTCACTGCGATATTCGGCGTAGGCGCAATAGAGCTCTAGGCACGCCGAGTCTCTAAGGCCTGCATAGCATGTGCATGAGCATCCGGGAAAGATAGATGTGAGCGCGCCTTTTTGGAGACCACATGAGCGGCACATATACTGCATCAGGAAACTATAGTAAGCATATTTTTATTAATTCTATGTATCACATGTGGTGATAATGGCTAATAGGTTGACACTAATTGTGTACTATTGTATTCTGTTATTTCTGTTGTCCAAATGTAAATTTATTATGGAGAAGCACATTTGCATAATGAAGGGGCGGTCTTCTGGCTTATGGGAAGGTATTTACACTTGGTATTGTGCACCTCACTGTTTGCTTGAAAAAGACCATAGCGGTCAAAACGTCGCAATTTTGATGAATAAACCTGCAATGAATTGAAGACCTGAGAGTGCTGCAGTTTCTCTTCCTTAATTTGGACTTTTGGGGATACTTGAGGCTGGTATCTATCACCGCGAGTACCACCGCTTGATGGACATTTATTCTGTAAGTGCTGCTACATATCATCTTTGATCGTTCTGGTTCTCTGCTGTGCTAAACTCAAGATTCAGTCTGATAGCTTGTCGCTATAGCAAATCTGGTACCTCTAGAGTGGGATGCCTTTGGCTGTTGACCCCCTCATAATACCCTGTCTGTTAATCTGTAAGGAGTCAGGGTGATTCTCATCCCCTTCCAACTCTCAATTTCCCTCTTCACTCTAGACTGACTATATCTTCCTGCAACCCCTACCTTTGTCAGAAACAGGACTAGCCCACCTCTGCCTAAAAAGGGGAGAATGGAAAGTTCCATTCTATGTAAAAATCTCTTACATAAACATAACAGTTTCACAGCAAAATTATGACTGCTCAGTGTAAGAGGACCTGTTAGCCTATTAGAGACAGTTGCAGGGTATAGGAATGGTAATGCCCACTCTGGGATACTACACATACAGTGCCTTGCGAAAGTATTCGGCCCCCTGGAACTTTTCAACCTTTTGCCACATTTCAGGCTTCAAACAAAAAGATATAACATTTTAAATTTTTGGTGAAGAATCAACAACAAGTGGGTCACAATTGTGAAGTGGAACGAAATTTATTGGATCATTTAAACTTTTTTTGTAATAATAAAACTGAAAAGTGGGGCGTGCAAAATTATTTGGCCCATTTACTTTCAGTTCAGAAAACTCACTCCAGAAGTTCATTGAGGATCTCTGAATAATCCAATGTTGTCCTAAATGACTGATGAAGATAAATAGAATCCACCTGTGTGTAATCAAGTCTCCGTATAAATGCACCTGCTCTGTGATAGTCTCAGGGTTCTGCATCATGAAGACCAAGGAACACACCAGGCAGGTCCGTGATACTGTTGTGGAGAAGTTTAAAGCCAGATTTGGATACCAAAAGATTTCCCAAGCTTTAAACATCCCAAGGAGCACTGTGCAAGCAATCATATTGAAATGGAAGGAGTATCAGACCACTGCTAATCTACCAAGACCCGGCCGTCCCTACTAATCTACCAAGACCATCACTCAAACAAGGAGAAGACTGATCTGAGATGCAGCCAAAAGGCCCATGATCACTCTGGATGAACTGCAGAGATCTACAGCTGAGGTGGGAGAGTCTGTCCATAGGACAACAATCAGTCCAACACTTCACAAATCTGACCTTTATGGAAGAGTGGCAAGAAGAAAGCCATTTCTCAAAGATATCCATAAAAAGTCTCGTTTACAGTTTGCCACAAGCCACCTGGGAGACACACCAAACATGTGGAAGAAGGTGCTCTGGTCAGATGAAACCAAAATCGAACTTTTTGGAAACAATGCAAAACAATATGTTTGGCATAAAAGCAACACAGCTCATCACCCTGAACACACCATCCCCACTGTCAAACATGGTGGTGGCAGCATCATGGTTTGGGCCTGCTTTTCATCAGCAGGGACAGGGAAGATGGTTAAAATTGATGGGAAGATGGATGGAGCCAAATACAGGACCATTCTGGATGAAAACCTGTTGGAGTCTGCAAAAGACCTGAGACTAGGACAGAGATTTATCTTCTAACAAGACAATGATCCCAAACATAAAGCAAAATCTACAATGGAATGGTTCAAAAATAAACGTATCCAGGCCTTAGAATGGCCAAGTCAAAGTCCAGACCTGAATCCAATTGAGAATATGTGGAAAGAACTGAAAACTGCTGTTCACAAACGCTCTCCATCCAACCTCAAAGAGCTCGAGCTGTTTTGCAAAGAAGAATTGGCAAGAATTTCAGTCTCTAGATGTGCAAAACTGATAGAGACATACCCCAAGCGACTTGCAGCTGTAATCGCAGCAAAAGGTGGCGCAACAAAGTATTAATGCAAGGGGGCCGAATAATTTTGCACGCCCCACTTTTCAGTTTTATTATTACAAAAAAAGTTTAAATGATCCAATAAATTTCGTTCCACTTCACAATTGTGACCCACTTGTTGTTGATTCTTCACCAAAAATTTAAAATGTTGTATCTTTTTGTTTGAAGCCTGAAATGTGGCAAAAGGTTGAAAAGTTCCAGGGGGCCTAATACTTTCGCAAGGCACTGTATCTATTAAACAAGGAGGACACCCCAATAACAGTTAAATGACACTACTTATTCACCCCAATTTAAGAACAAATGCATAATAGAGTTACTTCTCTATTTAACAAGAGGGACAACCCAATAACAAATAAATGAAACAGCTTATTCACCTCAATTTGATAATTGAAGCATAATACATGTGCATATCTATTAAACAAATAGGACACCCCAATAACAGTTAAATTACACTACTTGTTCGCCCCAATTTGAGAATCAAGACATAGTAAATTACATATCTATTAAACAAGGAGGACAACCCAATAAAAGTTAAATTAGACAGCTTATTCATCACAATTTGAGAAGCAAGGAGTAATAGAATTGCTAATCCATTAAGCAAGGTGGACAATGTTCAATTGGATGGCTCTGAGCAGGGATTGATGCAAACTGAGCTGTCTCCTATGTGCTCTGTCCCTATACTCAGGGGTGTACTGCCATTGAGGCAAGGTGAGGCGAGTGCATCAGGCAGTGCCAGGTAGGGGCCAGTGGGGGACGGCAGAAGGGCCATAGGCAATGAGTGCTTCCATTGTGGAAGCGCTCAACTCTGCATATGTATCGAAGTTCTCTGTCAGTAGCCTATCAGAGGCCAGTATCATCATCATCACGCTGCCTGAGCTGGGCTGCATACAGCTCAGGGCACAGACCATTGACAGTAGAATGAAGGTAAGTATTTGAGTTTATTATTTTTATTTAGTAGCATGCTGTTGGGTCACAATTTGGGGGGGGTAGAGGCTGATTATTTTGTAACTGGGGGAAGCAGTATGGATACATTGGGGCCTCTAAAAAGTGGCATTTTTGTACTGGCACACATTATAAGGGAATATTTTTTGTATTGGCACACATAAGAGCAATTTTTGTACTGGTACACATTATAAGGGAGCATTTTTGTACTGGCACAAATAGTAAGGGGAATTATTTTCCTGACAAACATAAGGGCCATTTTTTTGTTCTGACACAAATTATAAGGGGGTACACACATTATAGAGGGAACTATTACTATTGAGGGCATTATGGTGAGCTGTATTACTACTGGGGGACTATGTAGAACATGATTACTAGTATGGGCAAAATGAGGGACATTGTTACTACTAGGGGCACTGTTACCACATAGTGCACTCTGGCAGATAATTATTGGTGGGACTTTTGGAAAGACTGTTACAGTGGGGGGGCTGTACCTTGGTACAGTATCAGCTTACACAATTAATTTTGGAGGACACGGTTTACAGCACTATAGGTATCAGGGGCAGTATTTGCTGGGCAAAGTTATTTTTTACAGTAATTATTGAAGGGAGTACTATCTGTGTGGTACAGTACTTGTATTTTCAGAGGGACTATTTCTGCAGTATAGTACTGGGGAGCAAAGTGGGCATAGTATTAGAGGTGGACGGATGGGGTGTTCAGAAGGTGGGACGGATGGGGTGTTCAGAAGGTGGGAAGGATGATTGAAAAGTAGGAAATTAAGGTGACTGTGTACCAAACTCTGCAGAGACAAGAAATGGCTGAAAGAAATCATCATGGCGGTCTGCTCTGAATGGACAAGATAAGGAAAGAAATTGTCAAAATTAGAGGAGACATCACTGGATGTAAGAGGTATGTGGTGCTGTATTACCCTGAATGTTTTGTAGCACTGTATGCAATGTTTTCCAAGTATGCCTAAGAGTAGGGAGGGAAAGGGTTAGGGTCTTTCAGTTTTTGCACCCCTGTCTATGCTCTCCCTACAGTGTGTAAAAACTCTCCCTATGATCTCCCTACACTGTCCCTGAAGTCTCACTATCCAAGATTCTACAATTAAAACTTTTTTAAACACTACCACGTCTCTCTCTATGCTCAGTTTACTGTAAAATGGCAGAGACCGGGAGAGATTAGGAATTCTATAGGGCTGTGACATCACAGGGGTGATGACTGGATGGCTGCACTGCATTGTGGGTGATCTCTTGTTCCTGGGCTTCTTACTTTTACTTTGCAACACGTCACCTCCATTTTAGGAAAAAATTGATTTGATATCACAAAGTGCCAGGAAATTCAAATCCATTGCAAATCAAATTTTTCCTAAACTTTGGATCAAATTCCACTTTGGATGCTTCAGTTCATTCAACACTAATATTAACCTTCCAATTGTCATTCAGAAGACTGTTTCTTAAGGGAGGCATAAAAATGCTGAACTTCCAAAAAGCAAACTTTGACCAACTAAGAGTGGCCTATAGCCCCACTAAGGCCAAGTTTACACTTCAGTTATTAGGCCTGTTTTTGTGAGCCAAAACGAGTCAAAAGCAGAAGATGTGCAGATCTTTCCATTATACCTGATCTATAAGTAGGCTTCGTTACTGGTTTTGGCTCACAATAACTGATGGAAATAACTTACCAAATAACTGAAGTGTGAACTCAGTCTAACTGGGACAATATCCTCAAAAATAAAAATGCAGCCACAAAATGGGATATTTTAAAAAAAACCCTAAACTCTAATTGTGAGAGGTACATACCTTATGGGAATAAAAGGGTGCGGAACAACAAAAAAAAACTAATGTGGATAAATAGAAATGTAAAGGGAGCAATAAATGACAAAAAGAAGGCATTTAAATTAATACAACAGGAAAGTAGCGAGGAAGCATTAAAAAACTATATGGTGAAAAATAGAATATGTAAAAGACAGATAAAAGCAGCCACACTGGAAACAGAGAGATTCATTGCCAAAGAGTAAAACTAACCCTAAATTATTCTTCATAAATTAAGAATATATTGTTCTTCTCAGGGGCGTAGCTAAAGGCTCATGGGCCCTGGTGCAAGAGTTCAGCTTGGGCCCCCCTTCTCTTAGTGCTCTGTGTGTCTTCTTATGCGGCACAAGGTTTTTTGGGCCCCCTCAGGCTCCTGGGCCCAGTAGCGACTGCTACCTCTGCATCCCCTATAGCTACGCCCCTGGTTCTTCTATAAATACTAAAAAGTTTAAACCTGAAAGTGTTGGCTCTTTAAAGAGCCATGGTTTCTCCCTGGCTGTGACGCTCTCCGCTGAGATTGGACAGCGCTACAGCCAGGGAGAAGGAGACGCCCATTGAGAAACCCTGGCGTCTCCTCCTCCCTGTTCCGATGCTATGCATTAGCATAGCGCGCGCCACAATTTTACATGGGCACAGCGGGCGAACGGGGCGGCGCCCGCAAAAAATAGTAAGTGCCCTGACCTCCACCGTGCATGCCCTTCATAACTTTGTACTTAGTTTACAGTGTCAGGACCCATGAAAGGTCTTCTTTAAAGAGTGCAGCCACCAGCCGCAGGGATACGTGAGTGATATGGTAGGTAGGTTGTCACAGTGTACACGGTGGTTCTACTCACGGTTGGTTGAATCTTCCCTGGGCAGTGTGCAGTTGTGAGGAGGGTGGACACGACTTCCCTCGGGGCACGCTCCGTACGCAGGGCACCAGGATGGTCAGGTGAGGTGCCCTGGATGTTGAGTTTGACCGTGTCGGACGGCTGGGCCCTGGTGTTTCGTGACGCCAGTGTCTTTTTAAAGGTAGACACACCCTTTACAATGATGAGGAGGCAGTTGTTACTCAAACAAGAGGTATCTTTACTTTTGCCTTGAATGGTGATATAGTCACAATGAATGATGTTACAATTGGTGGTAGATAAGAAGTCCTCTTTGGCTGGTAGGTGGTTATAATAGGTAGTTAGTTAGGCACTGTCTCTTTAAATCCTGTTACTTTCACTCCTAGTGGGATCTTTTATAACTAGCCCTGGTCCTGGACAATAGTAAATTAAGGTCACTTTCATAAGACCTTTCTTTTAGAAGGATACTCTGTGGCAGGGTTGCCAACTGTCCAGAAATTTCTGGACAGTCAGTAAAAATAGTCGACTTTTTTCCTGTGTCCGTGAAAAAAATAGATGTGTCCGTGATTTTTTTTTTAGGCTGGTTTTACTTGATTAGATTATTTTAGTGGTAATTATCATCATTTTACAGCTCACAATAAATGCTGGTAATGAGTTCTTATCAGTATATTGAGCTATAGACATGCATTAATTATAATCTTTATCATGTATTATGGTTTTCCAATTTGTCCATAAAAAATGTTGGCTGTCCGTGATTTTTGGGCAAGTTGTCCAGAAAAAAGAAAAATTCTGGTTGGCAACCCTGCTCTGTGGGACAGGAATGACATGTCTGCACCAGCAGGTTCCTGAAATATATAAAGATGGCTACACCTCCCGGAGGGATCCAAAATGTAGGCCAATAAACAACTTGTGCCGGGTTGTTAATACCGTAGTCAGATGCCGGAGGCTTCTCTTGACCACATGGATGCTGGCAGAGTCTATGAAGACCTGGGACGGTCGATTACCTCTGTCAGGCTTGACAGTACAAGAAATAGGTTCAGGGTTCTAGTAGTCCACTTTTCTTCCTCCTGCACACTGCTTGGTTCCTCTTAACTAACTCCTTCCTCCTCTTATCTCCTTACACTCCAACTGCTTATAACTACTCTCCTTTTTGCTGCTCTAACTTCCTGTGACAGGGCCTTATATAGAAGGCAGAATGCCACCAACTAGTGGTGGAAAATAATATTGCAGTACTCAGCCATAGAGGTTCTTATACCACATTCACATTAATTCACAAATACATAACAATAAAATAGCATAATATATAAGATATGACATGGCTATTTAACCCTTTTTGGAGTGTCCCTTGTACACACTTTAGTGGGACACTACAAAGAGTGATGTGGGAGGAGTTGTAGAGGGCAATGAAGAGAGTGTTAATTTATTAAATAACATTTCTCCACTGTATGCAGAGAAAAATTAACTACTAGGTGAAATGCAGATGTGAAAGTAAACTCCTTATTAAAAGTGGCATGTCTGACCCAGGAACTTCTGTGGCAGTGTCTTTAAAAGATTAAAATGGACAATTGACAGGGTCCAGAAGGCATACACCCCTGTATTCTAAGCGAGTTAGGTAATGTCATAGACAGACCCTTATTTCTGATATTTTACAGACTATAATTACAGGTTCTGTTCCACAGGATTGGTGCTTAGCAAATTTGTGCCAATAAATGTTCAAAAAGGGGTCAAAAACAGAACCCGGAAACTATTATGTCTAACATCTGTTGTGGGTAAACTGTTTGAGATACTATACTGGAGTATCTCAATGAAAATAAGCATATAACGCCATATCAGCACGGCTTCATTAGGGATCAGTACTGTCAAACTAATTTAATCAGTTTCTATGAGAATGTAAGTTCTAGAATTTACTGGGGTGAGTAAATGGATGTCATATATCTTGACATCTCCAACGCATTTGATACTGTGCCAAATAAAAGGTTGGTACATAAAATGAGAATGCTTGGACTGGGGGAAAATGTGTGAATGTGGGTAAGTAACTGGCTCAGTGATAGAAAACAGGTTGATTATTAATGGTACACAGATTTTGCTTCAAAAAAGCAAAATTTAGCCAACTAAGAGAGGCCATAGCCCTAACTAACTGGGACAAAGTCCTCAAAAATAAAAATACAGCCACAAAATGGGATATTTTTAAAAGCATCCTAATATCTAATTGTGAGAGGTACATATAGGAATAAAATACTAAGAAACAAGAAAAAACCAATGTGGATAAATAGAACTGTAAAGAAAGCAATGACAAAAAGAAAGCATTTAAATCACTAAAACAGGAGGGGAGTGAGGAAGCATTGAAAAACTATAAGGAAAAAAATAGAATATGTAAAAGACACATAAAAACAGCCAAACTAGAGACCGAGAGATTAATCGCCAAAGAGAGTAAAACTAACCCTAAAATGTTCTTCAATTATATAAATACTAAAAAGTATAAACCTGAAGGTGTCGGCCCCTTACAGAGTAATGAGGGGGGAGTAGCAGAGAGCGATGAGGAGAAAGCGAAGCTACTAAATAACTTTTTCTCCACTGTATTCACTGAGGAAAATAAAATGTCAGATGAAATGCAGAGTATAAAAGTAAATTCCCCTTTAAAAGTGTCCTCTCTGACCCAGGAAGAGGTGCAGCAACGTCTTAAAAATATTAAAATAGACAAATCACCAGGACCGGATGGCATACACCCCCGTATCCTAAGAGAATTAAGTAATATAATCGACAGACCCTTATTTCTGATATTTAAGGACTCTATACTGACGGGGAGTGTTCCACAGGATTGGCGCATAGCAAATGTGGTTCCAATATTCAAAAAGGGTCCAAAAACAGAGCCTGGAAACTATAGGCCGGTAAGTTTAACTTCTGTTGTGGGTAAACTGTTTGAAGGTTTTCTGAGAGATGCTATCTTGGAGTACCTCAATGAAAATAAGCAAATAACTCCATATCAGCATGGCTTCATGAGGGATCGGTCATGTCAAACCAATTTAATCAGTTTCTATGAGGAGGTAAGTTCTAGACTTGACCGCGGCAACTCAATGGATGTCGTATATTTGGACTTCTCCAAAGCGTTTGACACTGTACCACATAAAAGGTTAGTATACAAAATAAGAATGCTTGGCCTGGGAGAAAATGTCTGTATGTGGGTAAGTAACTGGCTTAGTGATAGAAAACAGAGGGTGGTTATTAACGGTACATACTCAGATTGGGTCACTGTCACTAGTGGGGTACCACAGGGGTCTGTATTGGGTCCTATTCTCTTCAATATATTTATTAATGATCTTGTAGAAAGCTTGCACAGTAAAATATCAATTTTTGCAGATGACACTAAACTGTGTAAAGTAATTAACACAGAGGAGGACAGTGCACTGCTACAGCAGGATCTGGATAGAATGGAGGCTTGGGCAGAAAAGTGGCAGATGAGGTTTAACACTGACAAATGTAAGGTTATGCATATGGGAAGGAATAATGCAAGTCACCAGTACATACTAAATGGTAAAGCATTGGGTAACTCTAACATGGAAAAGGACCTAGGAATTTTAGTGAACAGCAAACTAAGCTGCAGAAACCAGTGTCAGACAGCTGCTACCAAGGCCAATAAGATAATGGGTTGCATCAAAAGAGGCATAGATGCCCGTGATGAGAACATAGTCCTGCCACTTTACAAATCACTAGTCAGACCACATATGGAGTACTGTGTACAGTTCTGGGCTCCTGTGAACAAGGCAGACATAGCAGAGCTGGAGAGGGTTCAGAGGAGGGCAACTAAAGTAATAACTGGAATGGGTGGACTACAGTAACATAGTAACATAGTTACATAGTTTATAAGGCCGAAAAAAAGACATCTGTCCATCCAGTTCGGCCTGTTTTCCTACAAGTTGATCCAGAGGAAGGCAAAAAACACCCTGTGAGGTAGAAGCCAGTTTTCCCCACTTTAGGGAAAAAAATTCCTTCCCGACTCCAATCAGGCAATCAGAATTACTCCCTGGATCAACAACCCCTCTCTAGTAACTATAACCTATAATATTATTACCCTCCAAAAATACATCCAGGCCCCTCTTGAACTCTTTTAGTGAACTTACCATCACCACCTCCTGAGGCAGAGAGTTCCATAGTCTCACTGCTCTTACCGTAAAGAATCCTCTTCTATGTTTGTGTACAAACCTTCTTTCCTCCAGACGCAGAGGATGTCCCCTCGTCACAGTCCTGGGGATAAATAGATCGTGGGAGAGATCTCTGTACTGACCTCTGATATATTTATACATAGTTATTAGATCTCCCCTCAGTCGTCTTTTTTCTAAAGTGAATAAGCCTAATTTTGATAATCTTTCTGGGTACTGTAGTCCACCCATTCCAGTTATTACTTTAGTTGCCCTCCTCTGAACCCTCTCCAGCTATGCTATGTCTGCCTTGTTCACAGGAGCCCCGAACTGTACACAGTACTCCATGTGTGGTCTGACTAGTGATTTGTAAAGTGGCAGGACTATGTTCTCATCACGAGCATCTATGCATCTTTTGATGCAGCCCATTATCTTATTGGCCTTGGCAGCAGCTGTCTGACACTGGTTTCTGCAGCTTAGATTTCTGTTCACTAAAATTCCTAGGTCCTTTTCTGTGTCAGAGTTACCCAATATTTTACCATTTAGTATGTACTGGTGACTTGCATTATTCCTTCCCATATGCATAACTTTACATTTGTCAGTGTTAAACCTCATCTGCCACTTCTCTGCCCAAGCCTCCAGTCTATCCAGATCCATCTGTAGCAGTGTACTGTCCTCTTCTGTGTTAATTACTTTACACAGTTTAGTGTCATCTGCAAAAATTGATATTTTACTGTGCAAGCCTTCTACAAGATCATTAATAAATATATTGAAGAGAATAGGGCCCAATACTGACCCCTGTGGTACCCCAATAGTGACAGTGACCCAATCTGAGTATGTACCATTAATAACCACCCTCTGTTTTCTATCACTGAGCCAGTTACTTACCCACATACAGACATTTTCTCCCAGGCCAAGCATTCTCATCTTATATACTAACCTTTTATGTGGTACAGTGTCAAATGCTTTGGAGAAGTCCAGATATACGACATCCATTGATTCGCTGCGGTCTAGTCTAGAACTTACCTCCTCATAGAAACTGATTAAATTGGTTTGACATGACCGATCCCTCATGAAGCCATGCTGATATGGAGTAATTTGCTTATTTTCATTGAGGTACTCCAAGATAGCATCTCTTAGAAAACCCTCAAACAGTTTACCCACGACAGATGTTAAACTTACCGGCCTATAGTTCCCGGGCTCTGTTTTTGGACCCTTTTTGAATATTGGAACCACATTTGCTATGCGCCAATCCTGTGGAACACTCCCTGTCAGTATAGAGTCCTTAAATATCAGAGTACCCAGAAAAATTATCAAAATTAGGGTTATTCACTTTAGAAAAAAGACGACTGAGGGGAGATCTAATAACTATGTATAAATATATCAGAGGTCAGTACAGAGATCTCTCCCATCATCTATTTATCCCGAGGACTGTGACTGTGACGAGGGGACATCCTCTGCGTCTGGAGGAAAGAAGGTTTGTACATAAACATAGAAGAGGATTCTTTACGGTAAGAGCAGTGAGACTATGGAACTCTCTGCCTGAGGAGGTGGTGATGGTAAGTTCACTAAGAGAGTTCAAGAAGGGCCTGGATGTATTTCTGGAGGGTAATAATATTACAGGTTATAGTTACTAGAGATGGGTCGTTGATCCAGGGAGTTATTCTGATTGCCTGACTGGAGTCGGGAAGGAATTTTTCCCCCTAAAGTGAGGAAAATTGGCTTCTACCTCACAGGGTTTTTTTTGCCTTCCCCTGGATCAACTTGTAGGAAAACAGGCTGAACTGGATGGACAGATGTCTTTTTTCGGCCTTACAAACTATGTTACTATGTTACTATGTTACTAGATTGGGTCACTGTCACTAGTGGAGTACCACAGGGGTCAGTATTGAGCCCTATTCTATTCAATATATTTATTAATGATCTTGTAGAAGGCTTACACAGTAAAATAACAATTTTTGCGACAACATTAAATTGTGTAAAGTAATTAATATGAAAGAGGACAGTATACTGCTACAGATGGATCTGGATTGGAGGCTTGGGCAGAGAATTGGCAGATGAGGGTTAACACTGACAAATGTAATACATGTAATACATGTCACCTGTACATGCTGAATGGTAAAACACTGGGTAAGGGCTCATGCACACGACTGTATTTATTTTGCGGTCTGCAAAACACAGTTCCGCAAAAAAAAACTGATAACATCCGTATGTCGTCACTGTTCCATTCGTTTTTTCTTTTTTGCTGATCCAGTGTAACAATGCCTGTTCTTGTCTTTCTTTTGTGGAACGGACATACGGAAACAGAATGCACATGGAGTAAATTCCGTTTTTTGGGGGGGACCCATTGAAATTAATTGTTCCGCATACAGTCCGCAAAAAAAAAAAAAAAAAAACGGAACATACATGGAAAGGAAATATGTTTGTGTGCATTAGCCCTAACAGTGACATAGAAAAGGACTTTTAGTGGACAGCAAACTTAACTGTAGAAATCAGTGTCAGGTGCTGCCAAGGCAAGTAAGATGGGGTGCATCAAAAGCAGGGCCAATTCTAGCTTTTCTGCTGCCTGAAGTAAATATTGAAATGGCGCCCCCTCATAAAAAATTGATGCTAAAAAAGCCAAGTAGCTGAGTATTTTTCACTTTATAAAGGTGAATTAACACATACCAATAATCAACCAGATTATCGGATAATCTAGCCATCTAAATGTACCGCTGATCACCCGATGAATGAAGGAAACGCTCATTCATCAGGTGATCCTGTCGTTAATGCAGGCACTTCAATTATCGTTCCTGGGCAGCAGATTGTACTAAACAGCAATCTGCTGCCCAGAAACAATGATTCTGTATGAGGTATAGCTATAGCCTTCCTACTGTGAAGGAAATTGTAAATGCAGCGGTCTTCTTTATTTAGTGAGCAGCCGAGTGTAGAGAAGGAACGCTTCCTTCCTGACCATCTGCTGTTGCATTGGCCCATGTAAACCCGCCTTAACCCCTTCCCGACCGGCGCCGTACATGTACGGCGCTCGGGCTGTGCGGGGACATGATGCCCGCTCGCGGGTGCGGCGGGCGTCATGGCCGGCAAGTCTCTGCTGTTTCTAACAGCAGAGACTTGCCGCTTCTTACCTCCGTCGGCGGCGACTTCCTGGGCCTTCTGATGCCGTGATCACCGCATCATGATGCGTCTGAACCCGGAAGCCTACGCTTCCGGGTGGTGTACAGACGCCCCGATTGGCCAATCGGGGTGTCTGTACACCATATGAAAACTGTAATCCTCGCTGGTGAGGATTAGTTTTCAAACTGCAATTCTTATTCTGGCCACTAGATGGCAGGCCAGGATAAGAAATGAGCAATTCATGGATTTAACTGCATCTAGTAAATCCATGATTGCTCATAAAGAAAAAAAACAAAACACAATAGATCAGCTCATATTTGAGCTTTAAAATAATCACAAAAAAATAAAAAAAAAATGTTAAAAAATATATAAAAAATAAAAAAGATATAAAAGTTCAAATCACCCCCCTTTCCGTATAAGTAAAAAATAAATACCTAAATAACAATAAATATAGACATCATGGGTATCACCGTGACCAAAAACGCCCGTACTTTTAAAATATAAAAAAAAAAATTCACGGCGAATTGTGTGGCGGAAAAAAGCGTCCAAATGGCGATTCGCCGTTTTTTGTCGCTTTTTTTTCTAAAAAAAATTAAATATAAAGTTATCAAAAAGTCATACACACCCCAGAATGGTATCAATAAAAACTTCAGACCGCCCCGCAAAAAATGAGCCCCCATACAGCTCTGTACACATAAATACCAAAAAGTTATAGGGGTCAAGATATGACAAGGAAAAAAAAAAAAGGGCAACTTTCTAATTATTTTATCACCATCTAAACGCAGGAAAAACTATACATATTAGGTATTGCCGGATTCATACTGACCAGTAGAATGAAAGTAACTGGTCAGTTTTAATGCACATCGAACGCTGTAAATAAGAAACCTGTAGAACAGTAGCGGAATAGCGGTTTTCTTGCAATTTCACCCCATTTGGAATTTTTTTCCCGCTTCCCACTACACCATATGCAATATTAAATGGTGGCGTTGGAAAGTACAACTTGTCCCGCAAAAAACAAGTCCTCATACAGCTATGTGAACAGAAAAATAAAACAGTTATGGCTGTTTGAAGGCAGGGAGCGCAAAACAAAAATGCAGAACCGAAAAAACCTCCGGGGGTGAAAGGGTTAAGACACACCCCAGGTTACAGAGGAGGAAAATAAGAAAAAAATATTTTTCATCAGACCTCATATCAGATCCTCAAATCAGACCCTCATATCAGATCCTCAGAACTCCATATCGAATCCTCAGATCAGACTCCCATATTAGATCCTCAGATTAGACCCCCATATCAGGACCTCACATCAGACTCCATATCAGGACCTCACATCAGACTTCCATGTTAGACCCCCATCAGACTTCCATGCCAGACCCCTGTCAGACCTCCATGTCAGACTGTCATCAGACCTCAGATCAGACTTCCATGCCAGACCCCATAAGAACTCAGATAAGAGATAAAATAACTTCACTTACCTCTCCTGCTCCACTGCTCCAGGTCCAGCAATCCTCCAGTCGTGCTCCCTTGTCTTGTCCGGCCCGCGCTGCAAAGTCATCTGACTGCGTGCAGCGTCAGGTCATATTCTGAGTACTATGTCCTGACGCTGCACCCGATCAGGAGCTGCTGTGCAGCAAAGCCCCAGGGAAGAAGACAAAGGAGGGTGAGTATCAGCAGCGCTCATGACACTTCACTCTCCGCACCTAATGCATACTAGTGAGCACTTCCATAATGGAGACAGGTGCTGGCCATTCTGACTCTGTAGAAGGCAATGGCAGTGAGAGAGTAGCAGGCACACAGATGTCTGCTGCTCTGAATAAAATTGTGGATCTGCAAAACACAGATACAGGATGTGGGTGCTCCACATTTTGTGGATCAGAATGTCCTTCTCCTTGATAGAAATTCCTATTCTTGCGAGCAAATACAGACAACAATAGGACATGTTCTATCTTTTTGTGGGCTATGAAACGGAAGTGCGGATGCGGACAGCACACAGTGTGCTGTCCACATCTTTTTCGGCCTGAAATTAAGGGGTCTGCATCTGATTCGCAAAATTACATAATTGATTGGGACAGAAACATAAAGTTGTATGAATGGGCCCTAAATGCTGGCGGCTAATTAAACACCAAGATGCTGCCAACTAACTGCATCATAGCACTGTAGAAGGAGCTCTATGTGCAAGTGGCTACAGTAAAGCAGGGGCTGCTTCACATCAGTGGAAGGGACATATTAACTTGCAGTGTTGATATGGAGTGAAGAAGCCCCGGGTGTCATCTCTTTAATCAGGCCTGGTCCTCGGGACCTTGTGTGACATGTAGGCGGGAAAGGGGGACCATCTGAATTGTTGTATTAAGTGGGTGGGTGACCCATCTGACATCCGTCTGGTCGTTCAGTCACAAGCTGGTTCCTGCTCTCTGACCCTTTCAGAGGCTGACTATATCAGAGCAGCTGACTTCTGATTGGATCACAGGTCAGTTGTGCTGGTAGAGTCAGCACTGTGGAGGAGGTTTGTGAGCATGAAGTAATGATTTTGGAGGAGGAGGCATCAGCTAGTGTTTGTTAACTGCTGCAAAAATGCCAACCCCTCAAAAACATCTCTCTTGCCTCATGGCAGAAGCCGCCCTGATTAAATAAAACGCATAAATGCACATGATGAGAACATAGTCCTGCAACTTTACAAATCACTAGTCAGATTACACATGGAACATTCTGTACAGTTCTGGGCTCCTGTGCACAAGACAGACATAGCAGAGCTGGAGAGGGTTCACAGGAGGGCAACTAAAGTAATACATGGAATGTGGACTATAGTACCAAGAAAGATTAACAAAATTGGAGTTATTTTACTTTATAAAAAAATACAACTGAGGGGAGATCTAAGAACTATGTATAAATACATCAGAAGTCAGTACAGAGATCTCTCCCATGATCTATTTATATAGGACAGTGACTGTGACAAGGGGACATCCTCTGAATCTATAGGAACGAAGGTTTCTGTACAAACATACGTAGGTTCTTTACTGTATGAGCAGTAAGACTATGGAATTCTCTGCCTGAGGAGGTGATGATATATACATACCATCCAGTACCTTGCAAAAGTGAGTACTCCCCTCACATTTTTGAAAATACTTTATTACATCTTTTCATGGGATAAACACTGAAAATATGACCCCAGTGTACAGCTTGTATAACAGTGTAAATTTGGTGTGCCCTCAAAATAACTCAACACACAGCCATTACTGTCTGAACTGCTGGCAACAAAAAAGTAAGTATGTACACACTAAGTGAAAATTATGGCCAAAGTGTCAATATTTTGTGTGGCCACCATTCATTTCCAGCACTGCCTTAACCCTCTTGGGCATGGAGTTCACTAGAGCTTCACAGGTTGCCACTGGAATCCTCCATAATCCTCCATAACAACATCACAGAGCTGGTGGATGTTAGAGACCTTGTGCTCCTCCACCTTCTGTTTGAGGTTACAACACATATGCTCAATAGGATTTAAGTCTTGAGACATGCTTGTCCAGTCCAGCTCCTTTACCCTCAGTTTCTTTAGCAAGGCAGTGGTTTGGAGGTGTGTTTGGGGTCGATTTCATGTTGGAACACTGCCCTGTGGTTCAGTTTCCAAAGGGAGGGGGATCATGCTCTGCTTCAGTATGTCACAGTACATGTTTGCATTTATGGTTCCCTCAATGAACTGTACAGTAGCTTCCCACAGCCAACAGCACTCATGCAGCCCCAAACCATGACACTCCCACCATGATGGACTGCAGGCAAGAAGCACTTGTCTTTTTACTCCTAACCTGGTTGTCACCACACCCGCTTTACGCCATCTGAACCCAATAAGTTTATTTTGGTCTCATCAGACCACAGAACATCGTTCCAGTAATCTTAGTCAGCTTGTCTTCAGCAAACTGTTTGCAGGCTTTCATGTGCATCATCTTTACAAGAACTTTCCTTCTGGGACGACAGCCATGCAGATCAATTTGATACAGTGTGCGGCGTATGGTCTGAGCACTGACAGGCTGACCCCCACCCAGTTAACCTCTGCAGCAATTCCTGTACCTGTATACATCTATTTTGAATAAACAATCTTTGGATATGACGCTGAGCACGTGCTCTCAATTTCTTTGGTCGTCCATGGCGAGATCTGTTCTGAGTGGAGCCTGTCTTATTAAACCACTGTATGGTCTTGGCCACCATGCTGCAGCTCAGTTTCAGGGTGTTGGCAATCTTCTTATAGCCTAGGCTAACCTCCGGCACTCCAGCTGTGGTGAAACTACGACTCCCAGCTGGAGTGCAAGAGGTTAGTAATCACAGGCCTAGGCCATGTTTATGTAGAGCAACAACTTTTTTTCACATAATCAAATAATTCTTTGCCATGAGGTGTCATGTTGAACTTCCAGTCACCAATATGAGAGTGTGAGAGAGCGATAACACCAAATTTAACACTAAATGGCTAAATGGCTAATTGGGCAAAATCACTTTTGTTGCCAGCGATTTAGACATGAATGGAGTTATTTTGAGGGCACACCCAATTTACACTGTTATACAGCTGTACACTGACTACTTTACATTGTATCAAAGTGTCATATCTTCAGTGTTGTCCCATGAAAAGATATAATAAAATATTTACACAATATATATATTGTTACAGGGAGTTATTCTGATTGACTGATTGGAGTTTTTTTAGCCTTCCTCTGAATCAACTTGCAAGATAACAGGCTGAATTGAATGGACTTAGATAAAGCATTCATTTAGAGATGAGTGAACAAATGTTGAGCTTCGGTGCAGTTCCGATTTGCCTAATTTTTAAAAAAAGTTTGGTTCTCACCTGAACCAAATTGGCTCCAATTGGCCTGGAAATTGGTATACAACACCCTCTAGTCTCTTAGGACTTTTTAGAAAAACATTTTATCTTTTAGCTAATTTTTCTGAATGCTTTGCAGTGAATCAAGTCAGAGTAACACTGACAGACAAACTGTGGCTATGTAGCATGTTTGATGGTGTTAATGAATATCATATTTAAAGACACACTGCGCCATCGCAAGTGTTTTGCTTTTTCATATTCCAAAGCTTTCACGAATTGTCCCTTAGGGTGTGACTAGAAGTCGGCATCTGTTGCGCAACATTTTTGTCGCAGTAATGTTGCACAACATTTTTTTGTAATGATAGTCTATGGTTTTGCATTGCGACATGCTGCTACTGTGACACGACATTTGTACAAAAATTGGATTTTTGTGCGACTGTCATGTTGCAGTCACAGTGCGTCACCATAGACTATCATTACAAAAAATGTTGCACAAAATTACTGCAACAAATGTGTATCCCTAGCCTTATTGGGGCAGATGGTGTTTAAACATACATGGTTTTAAGGAAAAATTGTATTGTCGGAGGACTAAGTGCCCAAAAATTATGCAATGTCAGAAAAAAAAAAATGGCTCCTTATGAACGAGTCTAGAAAAATTCTCCCTTTTAATTAGGGGTAGCAGTAGTACAGTGTGGATGTGGAAAGGGTAGGGTCTTAGAGGCACATGGCCACAATAGTAGCAGCAGCAGAAACTACATAGCTTGGAACATACAATGCAGTAGATCAGCTATCTATAGGTAGTAGTAGTAGTAGTGACAGATGTGTAGAGTTAATAGTGGAGGCAATGGGAGATTAGCAGTCAGGAGCAGCTGAGGCGGTGACAGCAGCAGCAGCCATAATGGTACATGTTAGGCAGTAGTGACATGATGGCAGAAGTGGTGTGATGGAGGCTGCAGCAGCAATATGGAATATGTTGTTAGGCAGAGAGCAACAGTGGCATTTTGGCGGCAGTGGCATGATGGAGGCAGCAACAGATGCATGATGTTAGGTAGGCAACATGATGGATGGCAGGCAGAAAGTAACAGTGTCAAAATGGGGCACCGTCAGCAAGGCCAAATCTATTCACTGTCTTCGACAGGAGGAGTATGAAAACCATCCTGAATCCAGGCTTTGACAAAAGTGACGTTTTGGACACTGGCAGAGGACAACTTGGTCCGTTTGGATGTCACCACTTCCCCTGCAGCACTGAAAATCCTCTCTCAGATGACACTGGAGGCTGGGCAAGAAAGAAGAGAGCATGCAGGGCCAGTTCAGGCCACTGTCCCAGTCTGCCTGCCCAGAAGTCCATGGGATCAGGGAACAGAATATGGAGCTAGAGACGGGCCAGATTGTAGGAAGGCTTGAACCTGAGCATTGAGGCAGGAGGTCACGACTTCATGACTGGCCTCAGCCTGGTGTGGCACATAAAAAAACAAATCCATCATGTTGAGAAGACTGAAATGGCTGCTACTGCTACTATAGCTTGCTTCTGCTGCTTGTGGCAGTGGAAGGTGTTTGACTCTGTGTGGGGTGGAGAGGGGCTTCCCTTTCAGACATGTGGGTGGCGGGCATCTGCTCTCCAAAAGTTTCGGCATGCTGCATACACAGTGTTTGGTAATAATATAATTTGCCCTCCCTTTTGGAGAGAGGAAAACAATCCCACATTTTGCTTTGATAGCGAGGGTCTAAAAGCATGGCTATCCAGTAATGTCAATGATATGGTATACAACTTTTGGCCAGCTTGCGCCAGGAGCAAGTTCTTTCCAGCTCTGCTCCTAACTGAAACAATTGGGTGTCTTAGCCAGTGCCATTGTAATAATCATCCTCTTGCTCTCCCACCTTCTCCTCTTCCAGTGGCAGCTCTGCATCCTCATCCTCCTCCATTGCAGTTTCTCCTTGTGGGTCCCCAACAGCTACAGGGTTAGCAGCAAGATGTGCCAGCCCCCACCCCTACATTCGCCCAAGTAAAGGTACACTAATTAACGAAGCAGGATAGGAATTGGGGAATTAATGCAATATCAATGTGAAGAAATAGATCCCTTTATATAGATATCCAAACCTTTATGTACCTCTTATTTATCATATTTTTATATGTATATTGATCTTCACCATGATTAATCTTTATTCTTATTTAAAATAACATGATATAATGTTTTTAAATTGTTAATTAACAAAGATAAAAAAATGCATATATATATACAAAAAACGCATGGAAAACGCAAAGAAAATGCAGAAACTAAAATGTTTTTAAAAATTTAGATTTTTCATGATTAAAGGGGTGTTCCGGTAAAGCAACTTAATTAGCACCTGATCTTCCCTCATAAAACTACAATCCCCACAAAGCTTTCCTGCTGTGAGTTTGTGCTTGTTCATGAGTGTTGATGTTTATTGATTGGCTGCCTGATATCACAGTGCAGTCACGCCCCCTCTACTGTACACACACAGCATGCTCGACCTAACAAAGGCTCAGAACTACAGGTCGATGCCATGGTAACTTATGAGGAAACGCAGTGGGTAGCAGAGGAAAAAAAATACTTTTATAACTACTGAACGGTAAATATGTAAAATTGACATTACATTAGGTAATTATTGATGATGAATTAGTCTAAAACATAACTTATATTTATGGTAACTGGAGTACCCCTTTAATATCATGTGGTGAATCATAAAACAGAGGATTTTATATTGATGAAAGAAATATCCACAAAACTATCAAGGAAATTACATTATAACTTATGGATCCAGGCAATGGTTTTATATACAACCAAGATGGAATCCAGTTCATGATTTGGTTATGGTCAGACGATAAAAGGGAGGACAACGAGGCAAAATAAATAAGGCCACTGAGGAAGGAGCTGGGACTCCAAAAAGCGTCTGGCAATAGATTTTTTTATTTTATATTTTCCTTGCATGCAAGTGATACTGAGCCTTTTCTGAACTATTTCTGCAATTATTTCTAAATTGACTCATTCCACATAATTGACCAACCAACCGTATGCATAGAAGCTGCGCTCCAAAACAAATCAGTGGAGGAGTGGAACATTGCAGCATACAACTCCGGTAAGAGGAGACCCGCCCAAGATCCAGTAGCAAGAGAAGAGGAGATCGTAAAGCTCCGTACACAAGCTATCCTTGCTAGGAGGTCATACAGCTCCACACACAGGCGGTCCTCACCAGGAGGAAACTATACAGTACAATATGTAAGTTGTCCCGTCAGGTGGAGACCAGCCTGAGGTTGCCTTGTATAGCTCCGCACTGAGTGCACCTGTTTGGGGAGTAGTAAGTGAAGGAAGGCCAGCACGTGTAGAGACGTCAACAGCAGGTGTCTGTGAATATCTTAAATACCCCTTGGATGTATTGCCAGCAAATTACTATACAGAATATATGACTTATCTATCTACACGAATATAAATGAATGCCATATGCGTAATAACACTGTATGGTCCACAACTCAACTATATTGGAAATGGACTATCTATATAAGCCATAATCTAACTACATTGGATATGGACTACCTATATGGCTTATTATTAGTACAATATTTTTTCAGGATATTCTGCAGAAGTGCTATATTCATTTGTGACATTAGTTTCAATGTTTTCACATATATTTGAGTTGTAATAAATATAGATTATAATGTTTGATGAATTGCTGAAATAGACATCTACAGTAAAATGACACCATGCACCGTTTTACTGGATTCTTCCAAAACAAACCTGAGAAGCTTTGGGTTCATTTGCCGGCTGAAATTTTGGGAAGTTGGTAATGAACCCGTCTGTAGTTCTTTCAGTTACAAGGTAGGGTCTTTATGGATTGGTCTTGTTTATCCAGCTCTTCCCACAGATGCTTGAACAGATTGCGATCTGGGGAATTTATGGGTATAGATCACATCACATGATTTCATTGTGATGCAATCAAAGAGGAATCCCTTTTTTGCATTCATCTTGAGTATATATAATATATTAAAAGAATAAAGAATTTTATGAATTACGGGAGGCGCCTACACCTAGTAAATAAACTCAAATATGTGTCACTGAAAATGCTCATTACAATCTTTCTTAGGTGAAAGGTCTTGAATTGTCATGCAAGACAATGCAAAGCCTGGATATAGTATTTTGGTTCTACATTATTGTAAAACAAATTAAATGATTATTATTTTTTTCTTCTGTAATTTTAAATACAATGTATTTTAAGGATTTACCTTTGTAATACCCAAAACACCTATATTTGGACTTGAAGAGGTAGAACCATTTCCAGTTCCAAGTAATCCAGCAATAACACAGCAAACTCCTTCAATAAATATTCCTCTGAAAAAAATAAATGATAAATTAGATTACAATGTTAATATATTACTTTAGTGGCCTATTTCTAATATCGGTAGTTATTACCAAAATCATTACACCTACAGTACTAATAAACAAAAATACAATTTAGCTGGGTCTTGCAAATTTCAATATTTACACCCATGCATGGAAAGCGTAGCAAACTACGCTATTGTATAGTTTTTTTCCAGTGTATATATGATATGAACACAGCCTTATAATTGCTTCCTCTGTGTCTAAAAAGCAAACATTCAAATAGTAATCTGTAATTACGATGGACCTGTGCACCCCTGGGTTTATCCAGCTATGACTGATCTAATAAGGTTGCTATGCCAACTAGCCAATCAACAGCTGGTCAGTCGATCTGGGAGCCTATATTCCGAGCCAATGAGGTTCCTGACTTGGCAAAGAGCTCTAGAACCAGATGGTGATTCTTGTCTTGTGCTGTTTGTTTTGCCTGTGATTTTGGCCCTAGCTCCTGTTCTCTTTGCTTAGAACATTGTTACATTTCTGTTGGTTTCTGTTTTAACCCCCTGGTCTGCTTTTTTTTTACTTCGATTGACTCTCCTGGCCAACATTCTGGTTTGTTTTACTCTCCCTCTAATTCTTGGCATCTGATAGTTCTGTTTCCTATGAGCTCACTCTGATTTTCTCACCCCTCAGACATAATTTTGGTCCCTAGCAGCAAAGTCCAACTGGCCTTGAGGCAGGGTCTGGTGAATACCTAGGGTTAGCCTTAGATCCAAAATAGTGAAGGGAGAGTTTGCTGGTGGATGGTGATCCTGTATTTTTCCTCACCTATGTTTCCTTACTGTGTCTTAATACTAGGAAACCCCATTCTAAATCCATATCAATTTACTATTGCTGGCAATTAAACTACTCCAAACTTCATATTGCTCCAAACCCCATATAAAATTCAGCGGTAATTTTTATTTATTTAGTAAATAAACTATAATTACAGATACATTTTTCTAAACGTGTTAAAACCAGTCTCATCGCTCTAAATGTCTATAGCAGGTCCCTGTGGAAAATGTTATTATGGATCAATCCCACTTCCTGATCCAAAACAGAAAACAGCTTACTCCACATAAATACATCTTAATATAATACCAGCCAAAACTTACTCAAAAAGCTTTTAATTTTCAAATATGCATCAAAAGAAGCTCTAAACATCTATAGCTAAGTCTCACTGAAAAATTACATTATAGATCAGTACCATCTTTCCATCCCAAACACAGAGGAGCTCAATTGAAGCAGGTATGTCTTAATTCAGAGCCGTCCCTGAGTTGCAACACTGTAACAACAGTTGGTTCTTTCCTTCAGCTTTTTTTTGCTTCTCAGTGGCTAACAGTTCCTGAAATAGCTAGCTGCATGAACAGATAACGTCATATATACTGTGGTATTGTAGGGGAGTCCAATCACAAAGGGTTTTACTGTGCTTACATTTAAAAACACTGAAAAAGGGCTTCAAAATCCAGTCTTAAAACCAATCATAGCGCACCTCACAACAGCCCAAACCAGGGCTTTGCCCTTTTGGCTTAAACTCAGGGCACATGGGCATGTTCTTTAGCACAGTTTAAATAGCCATAAACATTTGTGCTACAATATCCAATATATTCTGCTAATTAAACAAGGGAAAAAAACTTTTATCTTACCGAACATATTCACGTATTTTATGCCATTCAACTTGTGATTTTCATTTGTGCATCAGTATTAAAAATACTAAATACACAAAAACATTATATATAAAGAAAAATCATATCAACACATTAAAAATACTCTAGTCCCGCTATAGTAAGCAACATCCTCCAGAGATATTTTTATATGCCATATTTATTATATATGTTTGCTTGCATTATGATTCCATCTACAGTACATTATCCAAACTAATGGCAACCTCATACTCATCCTAACTAGTAGTAAATACTGCTCCTTTTATTCATACAGAACAATTCAAATTCTCACATTATAAATGGAAATATAAAATGCTCATCTCAGAAGGGCTGCCTGGGTGAAAACATGTCCGGGTTCAGCTCTGCCCCCAGACAACCTCTTTAAGAACAGCTAAGACATGATGGCAGCCCCCATAATCATGTTCAGAAAATAGAATTTAAAAAATCTAGTCAGAAAATAAAAAGAGATTAGAAAAAAAGGATATGTGTTACATATCTGTCAGAAGAAAATTTCGGTGACACATTTCCTTTAACCCTTTCAAGACTCAGCCAGTTTTCACCTTAAGGACCAAGCTACATTTTTCAAATCTGACATGTTTCACTTTATGTGGTAATAACTCTGGAACGCTTTTACTTATCTAAGCGATTCTGAGACTGTTTTCTCGTTACAGTCCTGTTAGTGGTAAATTTGAGTCAATATGTTTCACCTTTCTTTATAAAAAATTCCAAAATTTACAGAAAATTTGAACAAATTCATAATTTTTGAAATTTGAATGTCTCTGCTTTTAAAACAGATTGTGATACCTCATAAAATAGTTGTTACTGTACATTTCCCAGATGTCTACTTCGTGTTGGCATCATTTTGTAAACATCATTTTATTTTTCAGGAAGTTAGAAGGTTTAGAATTTTAGAAGCAATTCTTAAAATTTTTAAAGAACATTTCCAAAACCCACTTTTCAGGGACCAGTTCAGTTATGAAGTCACTTTGTGGCACTTACATAATAGAAACCACCCATAAATGACCCAATTTTAGAAACTACACCCATCAAGTTAATCAAAACTGATTTTACAAACTTTGTTAACCCTTTAGGTGTTCCACAAGAATGAAAGGAAAATGGAGGTGAAATTTCAAAAATTCACTTTTTTTGCAGATTTTCCATTTTAATTTATTGTCCCTGTAACACAGCAAGGGTTAACAGCCAAAGAAAACTCAATATTTATTACCCTGATTCTGCAGTTTACAGAAACACCCCACATGTGGTGGTAAACTGCTGTAGGGAAACATGGCAGGGTGCAGAGGGAAAGGAACGCCATATGGATTTTGGAGGGCAGATGTCGCTGGGATAATTTTAAGTTGCCATGTCACATTGATGCACCCCTGATGCACCCCTAGAGTAGAAACTCCCAAAAAGTGACCCAATTTTGGAAACTACAAGATGAGGTGACAGTTTTATTGGTACTATTTTGGGGTTCATATGATTTTTGATTGCTCAGTATTACGCTTTTTGTGCTGTTGTGGCACAGTTTTTATTTTTTGTTTTTTTACAGAGTTCTCCTGAGTAGATAGATCATGTGTTGCTTATAAAGATCAGGTTGATACAGACGCAACAATATCAAATATGTGTATTTTTTATTTCAATCATTTTTATTTATAAAAGCATTTTTGGCACAGTTTTTATTTTTATTTTTTTACGGCATTCACCTGAGGGCATAAATCATATGATATTTTTATAGAGCAGGTTATTACGGACGTGGTGATACCTAGCATGTATACTTTTTTATATTTATTTCAGTTTTACACAATAAAAGCATTTTTGAAGAAAAAAAATCATGTTTTAGTGTCTCCTTTTTCTGAAAGCCATATGGCCATTGTCTTAGGTAGGGTGTCATTTTTTGCGGGCAGAGATGACAGTTTGATTGGCACTATTTTGGGGTACATACGTCTTTTTGATCGCTTGTAATTACACTTTTTGTGATGTAAGGTGACCAAAAAAATGGCATTTTTGCTCAGTTGGTGGTAGATCATGTGATATTTTTATAGAGCACTTTGTGACGGACGCAGCGATACCCAATATGTGTGTTTTTTATTTTTTTATTTTTTTAAAAAAAACATTATTTTATGGTGAGAGGGCGTGTTTTCTTTTTTTTTACTTGAAACTTTATTTTTTCTATTATTAAAAAAACACTTTTTTTCACTTTTATTTACTTTTCACATTTGTCCCACTATGGGACTTCACATTTTCAGGGTTTGATCCCTGTTTCAATTCAGTACAATACATTTTGTATTGTACTGAATTGAACTGCCAGCGTCTCACTGTGTGATCCCCTAGGCTTCCGTACATGGCAGCTCCGATGCCTGTATGAGGCGTTGGAGTTGCCATGGCAACCATCGGCCCCCTGCCATCGCAGCGCGGCGGGGGGCGATGGGGTCAGAGGGAGCCCCCTCCCTCTCTCAGACCCCTCACATGCCACGGTCAGCGGTGATCGCGGCGTGTGAGGGGTTAATCCGCCAGCATCACCGCGCACAGCGATGCCGGGGGATGCAGCAGGGACCTGGCTATCGGCAACAGCCGGGCCCGTGCTGCTGATCGGGCATGTGCCGCTCCTGCACCCGCCCGATCCTATCACGTACATGCACGTGAGGATGCGGCAAGGAGCCGCATTCACTCACGTACATGTATGTGAAAATGGGTGAAGGGGTTAATGTTGGATAACTCCTTTAAATTCAGTGCATTATACTGTGATTGGTTGTAGTGGTCAGTTATCCCCCCATCAAATTTGTAATGAATCTGGTTAGTTTACAACTGATTTGCTTATCCCTAGATGTCTCTTCTTGGACAAACTCCTAAAAAAAAAGCTTAATTCTCCCAAACAGGAAGAGACAAAGAGAATTCAATATGAAACGCACCTTCTTGCCTCTAACAATATTGCAGTAGCGACAGTTTCAAATCTCGTTTGTCCCTTAGATACTGAGGGAGAGATATTGCTACAGTTGCCGCCTCCTTCTAGGTAGAGTAGATTGTTTTTTGAAGAGTGAGGAGTATAATGGAAATTTACAGAAAGCTTGCAGGCTGATATATGCAGAAATAAATAATGAAAATATGTATGCTTTAAATGCAGGAGCCCATCATTAACAAGGCAAAGTGAGGTGGCTGCCCCAGACAGCGCCATCTAGAGGAAAGTGGGGGGCGGTATTGTGCTTCACAGTACTTCATAGTCACATCGCTTGCCTGGCAAAACGATCAGCAAAGGAAAGAGGCAGGTTCAGGACAGGTGAGGGCGCAGAGCTTGTTCCTAACTAAGTGTGATGTCAGAGGAACCCACCGACTCTTGGCAGTGGGTGTCTGATGTCAGTTGAGATGATGTTGAAGTCAACCATTCCAAGACAGCAGGATTGGTCGTCGAAATGCGACCGCTGCATGACAGTGGCAGCTGCTACCATCACCCCTTCTTCTGCTGCTATTTCTGCTGGCTAGAGAAACATTTTTGCCTTTGGAGGTCCCTGGCACCTCTTTGTTCAACATACAGTACAGTAACAGTAAGGGGTTGTTCACATATCAGTTATTTGATCAGTTATTTCCATCAGTTATTGTGAGCCAAAACCAGGAGTGGACACTACACAGAGATAAGGTATAATGAAAGATCTGCACCTGTTCAGTGTTTTTGACCCGCACCTGGTTTTGGCTCTCAATAACTGATGGAAATAACTGATCAAATAACTGACGTGTGAACAAGCCCTTACTAAATATGTAAAATAAATTATTCAAAGTCAATGTGGACACCCCATTAACAGTTACACTGTTAATTCACTCCAATAACAGAATCAAGGCCTAATGGAACTGCTTATCTATAAAATCAGGTGGACAATATACTAACGGTTAGATCACACCAGGGGCGGACATACCGCGGTGCAGCCGGTTCGGCTGCACCGGGGCCCGGGACCGGAGGGGGGCCCTTTCTTCCCGGCGGCAGGTAGAGATGTGAGCGCTTCCATTTTGGAAGCGCTCATCTCTATATTCATCTGTATCGCCGTCCTTAGGACGGCGATACAGATGGATAATGCGGGGCAAGGGAGGGAGAGGCGTGTCCCTTCCCCGTTCCTCTGATAGGCTGCAGGCACTAGGCCTGTAGCCTATCAGAGGCCGGCACAGGCGGCGCGATGACGTCATCGCGCCGCCTGAGCCGTACAGCGCGGGACACAGGCCGGAAGAGGCCTGCATCGCGTCGCTGACAGAGGCAAGGAGGTAAGTATAACTGTTAATTTTTTTTTATTTAAGTTGGCACTCAGTGGGGGCACTATGGGGGAGGAGCACTATGGAGGAGAGGCACTATGGGGGCCAATTTGGAGGGGGACCACAATGGAGAAGGAACACTATGGGGCCACTATGGAGGAGGAGCACTATGGGGGGCCACTATGGAGGAGGAGCACTATGGGGGGCCACTATGGAGGAGGAGCACTATGGGGGGCCACTATGGAGAAGGAAAACTATGGGGGCTACTATGGAGGAGGAGCACTATGGGGGGCCACTATGGAGGAGGAGCACTATGGGGGGCCACTATGGAGAAGGAACACTATGGGGGCTACTATGGAGGAGGAGCACTATGGGGGGCCACTATGGAGGGGGAGCACTATGGGGGGCCACTATGGAGGGGGAGCACTATGGGGGGCCACTATGGAGAAGGAACACTATGGGGGCTACTATGGAGGAGGAGCACTATGGGGGGCCACTATGGAGGAGGAGCACTATGGAGGAGGAGCACTATGGAGGGGGAGCACTATGGGGGGCCACTATGGAGGGGGAGCACTATGGAGGGGGAGCACTATGGGGGGCCACTATGGAGGGGGAGCACTATGGGGGGCCACTATGGAGAAGGAACACTATGGGGGCTACTATGGAGGAGGAGCACTATGGGGGGCCACTATGGAGGGGGAGCACTAGGGGGGGCCACTATGGAGGGGGAGCACTATGGGGGGCCACTATGGAGGGGAGCACTATGGGGAGGAGCACTATGGGGGGCCACTATGGAGGAGGAGCACTATGGGGGGCCACTATGGAGGAGGAGCATTATGGGGGGCTACTATGGAGGAGGAGCACTATGGGGGGCCACTATGGAGGAGGAGCACTATGGGGGGCCACTATGGAGGAGGAGCACTATGGGGGGCCACTATGGAGGAGGAGCACTATGGGGGGCCACTATGGAGGGGGAGCATTATGGGGGGCACTCTGGAGGAGGAGGACGACTATGGGGGGCCCTATATATATACTGGCACTATGGAGGGCGAGGATCACTATGGGGGCCCTATCTTATATTCTGGCAGACATGGGGGCACTATGGAGAAGGGGGGGAGAGGAGCACTATTGGGGTCATTGTATAGGGGCACTAAGAGGGTTTTTTGGGTACATAGTAGGGGGCATTGGCACATTATGAGGGCACTATGGGGACATTGGCTGGCCGGGGGCACTAATTATTTCTATTGTTGGGACTATTACTATCAGCTTAGCACAGTTATTTTTGGGGAACATTTTGGTTATAATTTAGTGTCAGGGACACTTTCCTGGGTGCAGTTATTTTAATTACTGAAGGCGGTAGTATTTGAGGGGGACTGTTTCTGCAGTATAGTTTTGGGGAGCACAGCGGGCACAGTATTGGGGAGTGGCAGGATGAGGAGTTCAAGAAGGTGGAAGAATGATAGAAAAGTAGGAATCTAAGATGTCTATTTGTCAAACTCCACAGAGAGAAGAGATGGCTGGAAGAAATCATCATGGCAGTCTGGTCTGAAAGGAAAAGATGAGGAAAGAGAACATCTACATCTAAGAAGACGTCACTGGATGTAGGAGGTATGTGGACCTGTATTAGGCTACTTTCACATCTGAGTTGGTGATTCTGGCAGGCTGGTCCAGCAGAGAACAGCCTTCTGGAATTCACCGGCTCTGGCACTGCTGGATGCAGACAGAATGCCCGCCGGCCCCATTAACTATAATGGGGTCAGGCAGAGATCCGGCCACAATCTGGCAAAAATGCAGAGAATCAGCAGGACACAAACCTCTGCATGACTGAGTCTGTGTCCGGCCAATTTCTTGCATTCTCTGCCAAATCAGGTGGCCGGAGCGTAGTGCTGCAGGTGTGAAAGTAGCCTTACCCTGTATGTTTTGTATTGCTGTATGTAATGTTAGGACACCATAGGTTAGGTTGAGAATTTGGTTTGGGAACGGCGGGGGGGGGGGGGGGGGGGTCCAAACACATTCCTTGCACAAGGGCCCTCTGCTGTCTGTGTCCGCCCCTGGATCACACAGCTTATTCACCCCAATTTGGGAATATACAGTAGACGTAATAGAATTGCTTACCTAATAAACAAGATGGGCACCCAAATAATGGTTAGATTACACTGCTTATTCACCTCATTTTGAGAATAAAGGTGTAATAGAATTGCTTATCTATTAAACAAGGTGGGCTCCGTTCAATTAGATAGCTCTGTGCCCCACACAGGGGATTGATGCAAACTGCACCTTCTCCTAAGGATTCCTTCAGAGCCTGCAGTGTGCTACAGTTTCCCTATGCTCACCCTATGCCCTCCCTGCAGTGTCTGAAAACTCTCTTCCCCAGATTATACTATTAAAAGGTGTAAGGTGGTGAAACAGCCTCCATTCTGTGAATGCACCTGTTCCTGTAATTATAGTTGTTATTAAACTGACATTTCATTTTTGGCCACAAGATGTCACTGTTTACCACAGGAAAGACTATAGCTCCCTGGAGCAATGACCAAGAGATCCTGTTCGGCAGAGGTGGAGCTTCAGACTGGAGAAGTGTGTGGCAGCCATCTTGAGAGTGTGCTGCAAAGAGGCAGAGGAGAAGGAGCTACTGTCTGTGTTTCCTAGTGTGATCTACAAGTGAGACTATTCCCTAAGGGAGCAAGACTCTGCAAGGAGATCTGGAACAGAGACTGTTGCAATATTACAGACTAGAAGAACTACCATCAGGAGCCCTGCTGAGAGGACAAGTGGAAGCGTCAGTGAGACTGCGTGGTTGCCGGATGAGATCCTCTATCAGATACTTCTGAAAGTTAAGGTACCCAACGGACCCGGGTCACTGGAAGAACTGAGGCCCACTGTGCAGACACAGTGGGTAACCGTGCACGCACCGCATGATGTTATTGGCGCCAATTCAGTAGCTACTGGGTAAAAGCCTGAAGAATTAGACAGGTGGTTAGTACGTTGCAAGCTACCTTGCTACAGAAGTGGGGTTTACTGTGGCAAACAACTGGTTATACTGTTTCTGAGGTTTAGTGTTGATTGGTTAAGTTTGTAAGCGTTTGTGTTATACCGCCGGCGCTCCTGAACCACACTTACAGAATTGTTCGTGGAGATTAGGGTATTAAAAGGTATAGCTGCTGGATTACTATAACCTGCAGATAGGCAAAACTGTGGAGAAGCCTGGGCGCACACTGATAGAGCACCATGCTGTGTAACATAAGTGCCTCAGCCTCCAGCTGAGTGTATGTATATATATCCTTGGGGTATTTCCTTCCAACAAACGTTCAGTACTTAAAAGTAAAATCTTGTTTTTGTCAATCTGAGTTGGAGTCTCCTTTCTTGTCTGCGACTTCGCTGTATCCTGGGGAGCCCACCCCAGTACATGGCTTACAAAGGTCTGTAAAACACTTACCCTAGCACTTGTGCAGTAGCCATTTTAGAAAAAATTCTAATTCGTTACCATGAAGCGTAAGGAAATTCGGATTCATGGCAAATCCCAAGCCTTTAAATGGTCAATCAGGCTGGTTTAGTATGCTACTAAATCATGGAAAAGGCTGCTGACAACTTGGCAAGTTATGCAGAAGATAGTGGTGTCAGGATCAGGGACTTAGATTCAAGAGGGGAGCCTGCAGGGTCACGCTGGACCTCCCTCTGTCAGCAATCCTTCATCTGAAACTAATCAATCTTAGCTGCCACTACAACTGCTAGTATTCACAGGGTCAATAACTCAATATAGGTAACGCTTCTTCTAAGGTCATGAAATCGTTAGAACACAAGAAGGCTCTTATTAAAGTGAAGTTTTAATATCAAAAAAGGACAGTGCGTACAAACAATGGGGTTATCGTAGAAAATACCACATAAAATATACAGACATATACATACGGTGCCTGGGGAAACAGAAATATCGGTCAATCCATCAAACTAGTGATCCCCAAAGAATTGAGTTTGCTTGTGTTTAAAAGGGTCGGTATCTACCACCCAAACCCCCCCCCCACACACACACACACACACCCGTGATGTCAGAGGAGGCCAGGGAGTATGATAATGACCTTTTATGACAGTTTTTATGACCACTTGCTGTAAACCAAGTCTGCCTCAAACTATTTGCATTGAATATCTTTTCAAGTATTCACCCTAGCAATTTAATATTACCTCCATCCACTCTGTCCGAATGTCTCGCACACATGCTTACTAAACATGGCAAAGTAATGGCAGGATAGCTGGAGTTATCTAATTGCTCCTTGTTATTGACTTGGGATCTATTTGATTTTGATACCATGGAAGCATATACATGGCCTGAGTTCTCAGGAGGAAGCACGTGGCTAAAATATGGTTTTGTCCACATATTTCTTTGATGTGTATTGCAAGATAGAGGTTTCATGCGTGACCTCGGTGTACAGGACACTAGCCTTTTCCTGAACCCTCCAACGGTTCTGGTCTGTATAACACTGGTACATGACATCTTCACATTTTATGATAGGGGTCTCTCGTTTCTGTGAAGTTGTTCCATCTTACTGTTTTTTATTGCTACAATCTCTTGACCCGTCTCTGGACAGGACATGGAAGAGGTGATGACCCCCTACAGGAATGTAAAGGAAGGGGTTCAAGAATTTGGGGGAGATTCAGAAGCAGTGGACTGCAGTTGGAGTCAGTGCTTCAAGAGCTACCACACACAGATGTATCCAGGACATGGGCTACAACTGTCGCATTCCATGTGTCAAGCCACTCATGACCTAGAGACAACGTCAGAAGCGTCTTACCTGGGTTAAGGTTAAAAAAAAACTGGACTGTTGCTCAGTGGCCCAAACAAGTCCTGTTTTCAGTTTAAAGTAAGTTTTGCATTTCATTTGGAAATCAAGGTCCTAGAATCTGGAGGAAGAGTAGAGTTGCTTGAGGTTGAGTGTGAAGTTTCCACAGTCAGTGATGGTTTTGGGGAGCCATGCAGAGATGAGCGAATACTAAAATATTCGTGTTCTCGGTACTCAGAACAAATTTTTCCAAATATTCGTATATTCGTACGTAATAACGAATCCTATTGAAGTCAATGGGAGATACGAATATTTTTGCAGGGGACCAAAGTTCGTTGCAGGCAAGGTTGCCTAAACACCTGAAAACCTCTGAAAGTGATGAAAACACAACGGAAATGGATAGGGAACACCAGGGGCAGCATGCATGGAGCAGGCAGAGACAGTGCAAGGAGCGACAGGACCTTGTCCGATAAAGCGTACGCTATTGCTACTATACGCTACTATACGCTTTACTCTATACACTGTTGTGTACGAATTTAAGTCTCGCAAATGCAAGCACGACGCTACGCCGCGGCGTACAGTCCTCAGAGACAGATACAAGATGGCAAGCGGGCGTTCATGTGCGTTTAGCTCTGAGGAGCTGAAATACATGGTGAGGAAGATGGACAGCCAGGAATACGATGGCACACACCGACACCCTCATCAGCAAAAAAAGGAGATAGTGGAGCAGGTGATTTGAGGCCTGCGCCATCGTTTTAAAATTGTGCGGACCCCGGGCCAGGTCCAACGTAAATGGTCCGATTTGAAATTGAAGTGCCCAGAGCGGCTTATGCAGATCCGGGCTGAAATCAGACAGGGTGAGTAACTAAATATTTGAAAAGTAAAAACATGTTAAAAAATTAGTGTACTGTATTGTATATATGCAGGGGCGGATTGGCCATAGACTTTACAGGGAAATTTCACGGTGGGCCAATGCCCAGGGGGCTGCCTGAGCCTTTCTCACGGCCGGCCAGTGGCAGTTTTTGGGGGATGTATTTTGTGCTGCTGGCAGTATTTTGTGATGGACTGTGATATTTGGCTCTGTTGGGGTAATGTATAATGTGCCACAATATGGTATTGCTGGCCTTATCTTCCATCAATTTTGGGACGACTACAAAACGGGGCCACTTTTAGCATTTTTTTCCTGGGCCACTTTACGTTCCCAGTCCGTCCCTGTATATATACCAGTGCCAATAATGAAAACCATATAGAAAGACAACGTGGGCGTGCGTGGTGCGCTGCAGCTATTTTCTTTCATGCTAGGCCACGTATCTAACTCCACTCAAACAAGTGAAGGTATTCTCAGATACGTACCCCTTCCCAGTAATTTGCCTTAGGCTACTTTCACATATGTGGCGGTGATCCAGCAGGCTGTTCTGCAGTATTTGTCCTGCCAATTACCGGAGTTCTTGCCAGATAGCGGCCGGATCAGCGCCATCCCCCATTATTGTTAATGGTGCTGGCCGTTCTCCCGTTTGTGTCAGGCAAATGCCGCATCCGGAGAGATCCGGTGGGCTGTTCCAGGCCGTAACAGCCTGCCGGATCTCTAGCGCTAGTATGAAAGTACCCTTAGATATATGCCCCTTCATAGTTAGCGCTTCCTCCTCCTACACACAGACTCAAATACGTGCTCAATGCTGCAGCTAATGTGTCTGGAGTGGGCGATTTCAAATATATTCTCACGATAACGATATTAAGAAATTTATCACAATAAATACCCATTTAGAAGAAAAAAAACACTTTGGGCCACAAGGAGAAGACATTATACAGTATGGGGGCAGCCACAAGGAGACATTATACTGTATGGGGGCCACAAGGAGACATTATATTGGACGTCGGGGAAGGTGAAGGGACTGCTCCCTGATTACCGTCACCCGTCTCTGCTTCCTATGGATGCAAAGACAGCTGACCACGGGACATAGCCACCCGTTCCCGTACACAGCCGTTAAAATCCTGACTGTCCCGCCGAATCCGGACGGTTGGGACTGGAGCTATGGTATACTAGTGCATTGTATGTGCTGTATTTATATTTATGTTTGTACCTGCAGAATGTGACACACAGACATCTTTTATTCATTCATTCAACCCCCCACCCCTCCCAACAAATGCTCCCTCCATCAAATATGCACCCCAGATATTCTATGTTCCCTTCACATGAAATGCCCACTCCACATCATATCGCCCTCCTCTCACACATAATATCTTCATAGTAGTATAAAGTGTTAGTATTAAAATGGTCATCATAACAATTGTGTATGGATTTATGTTGCAGAGCAACGTCAGCGACGTCGACAGCGTCGACAGCAGGGACGTGCCCGGACGGCCCCTGAAGGACCTTCTAGAAAGTGTAAACATATTTAATTTATTTTTAATCCAGGCTATGTGGGAGTGCAGCAGCAGTGATAGAAGAGCACTAGTGGTTAGAAATGGGATCCAGCCCCAAACTTTTCAGATGTATCAACATCAGAAGTTACAACTGTTCATTTGAGTTGAATGTAATGCTATTATTTAAATTTTGACAGCTGATGCACCAGAGAGGAGCTCCTCTGCCCCTCCTCCACCGCACCCTAAGAGGACCCCACCTGGCCCTCATACACCCCCAGCCCAGCTACCAGAGGCAGAAGGTAGGTAAAATAAAAAGTGTAATGGGTGGACCTTCTGTCTTCAAAATACAAGCTAATTTTATGTTTTATCTTTTATAGCTCCAACCGTCAGGGGAGATATAGAATTTTCCCCAGGCCCCTGGGGAAGACCACCCATTATGGGTGTCCCGTAAGTACAAACCCCTAATTAACAGAAGTGTAATATTTTCAAGCACTAGGATCATGCGACCCAACATGTTATTGATAACTAGACTGTGTACACATTATGTTCTCCAAGTGGTTAGTGAAGCAGACATATCACAATAATTTTAAAATCAAGGTAGTGAAAGAAGTAGAAACTTATGTTACCCCAAAAATATTTAACAAAAATGTGTCATACTGTCATGACATAATATTATAGTACATTGGCAATCTCTTTTTTAACAAAGCGAGAAAAAGCCCTGCACCTCACATAGATCCAGAGATCTGCCCCAATTACTCTGCTACATCAAGCTGGTTACTCAAGGATAGTGTGACTAGTGTCTATTCTGGACAGGAGGCAGTTGAAGATTTAAACTGAGCATGTGCGGCCTTCTCAATGAGCAGTTCTAAGAAATAAGAAAAAAAAGGCTCAATAAAGATACATTTCACTGAATAACTGAGTCAGTTCTAGTAGATATACAAAATATTTAATGACATGCAACTGCTAAAGTATTCAGATCCAGGTGCTGCTTTGAAAGTTTAGAATATTTTTTGTGGGACAACCACTTTAACTCGATAATACTAATTATATTACTGTTTCCACCCCTACAGATATACCGACAGACTTTGAGATGGAGGCGGCCCTAAGAAGAGTCAATGGCCGGCTCTATGCTGCCTCCCGGCTGATTTGCGGCCTCCAATTAGAGGTGTCGGCGATGCAAGCCATGTTGGCCAGGCGTCGCCAAAGGCCTGTTTAATTTTTATTTTATTTTGTTTTTTTATTTATAATTTGTTATTCTTAAAATATTTCTTGTTAAACCAGTGTGTTGATTGTTTTTTTTTTTAACTTTAACCCCTTCCTGACATACTGTGAAGAAATATTGTTATGAAACATATACTGACTTGTACGTAAAGCTCAAGTGCTGCCAAAAATTACACGGAACAGGCACTCCAATACAACGGGTATAAAGAAGGGCCTCATTCACATTGTGGAACTATTGTTCTTGTCGTGGGACTCATACCCTCATAAAGCCTATGCACAAAGTGACAAGTCTGCCAAAAATTAAAAGGAACAGGCACTCCGATACACCTTTTATTACACATAAAGGAGGGCATCAGACACACCCGTGAAAAATTAAGATTGAGAGCCTGCTAGTGAACTGACCGTTGAAAACATTATGGTTAAAGGCCTGGTGGTGAACAGACCCTTGAAAAAATTATTTTTGAGGGACTGGTGGTGAACAGAACCTTGAAAACATTATGGTTGAAGGCTTGGTGGTGAACACACCCTTGAAAACATTATGGTTGAAGGGCTGGTAGTGAACAGACCCGTAAAAACATTATTTTTGAGGGACTGGTGGTGAACAGACCCCTGAAAACATTATGGTTAAAGGCCTGGCGGTGAACAGACCCTTGGAAACATTATTTTTGAGGGACTGGTGGTGAACAGATCCCTGAAAACATTATGGTTGAAGGGCTGGTAGTGAACAGACCCTTGGAAACATTATTTTTGAGGGACTGGTGGTGAACAGACCCGTGAAAACATTATGGTTGAAAGCCTGGTGGTGAACAGACCCCTGAAAACATTATTTTTGAGGGACTGGTGGTGAACAGACCCTTGAAAACATTATTTCTGAGGGACTGGTGGTGAACAGACCTTTTAAAAAATTATTTTTGAGGGACTGGTGGTGAACTGACCCTTGAAAACATTATTTTTGAGGGACTGGTGGTGAACAGACCCCTGAAAACATTATGGTTGAAAGCCTGGTGGTGAACAGACCCATGAAAACATTATGGTTGAAAGCCTGGTGGTGAACAGACCCCTGAAAACATTATTTTTGAGGGACTGGTGGTGAACAGACCCTTGAAAAAATTATTTTTGAGGGACTGGTGGTGAACAGACCCCAGAAAACATTATGGTTGAAGGGCTGGTAGTGAACAGACCCTTGGAAACATTATTTTTGAGGGACTGGTAGTGAACAGACCCGTAAAAACATTATGGTTGAAAGCCTGGTGGTGAACAAACCCTTGAAAAAATTATTTTTGAGGGACTGGTGGTGAACAGACCCTTGAAAAAATTATTTTTGAGGGACTGGTGGTGAACAGACCCTTGAAAACATTATGTTTGAGGGACTGGTGGTGAACAGACCCTTGAAAACATTATTTTTGAGGGACTGGTGGTGAACAGACCCCAGAAAACATTATGGTTGAAGGGCTGGTAGTGAACAGACCCTTGGAAACATTATTTTTGAGGGACTGGTGGTGAACAGACCCGTGAAACCATTATGGTTGAAAGCCTGGTGGTGAACAGACCCATGAAAACATTATGGTTGAAAGCCTGGTGGTGAACAGACCCCTGAAAACATTATTTTTGAGGGACTGGTGGTGAACAGACCCCTGAAAACATTATGGTTGAAAGCCTGGTGGTGAACAGACCCATGAAAACATTATGGTTGAAAGCCTGGTGGTGAACAGACCCTTGAAAACATTATGGTTGAAGGGCTGGTAGTGAACAGACCCTTGGAAACATTATTTTTGAGGGACTGGTGGTGAACAGAACCTTGAAAACATTATGGTTGAAGGCTTGGTGGTGAACACACCCTTGAAAACATTATGGTTGAAGGGCTGGTAGTGAACAGACCCGTAAAAACATTATTTTTGAGGGACTGGTGGTGAACAGACCCCTGAAAACATTATGGTTAAAGGCCTGGCAGTGAACAGACCCTTGGAAACATTATTTTTGAGGGACTGGTGGTGAACAGATCCCTGAAAACATTATGGTTGAAGGGCTGGTAGTGAACAGACCCTTGGAAACATTATTTTTGAGGGACTGGTGGTGAACAGACCCATGAAAACATTATGGTTGAAAGCCTGGTGGTGAACAGACCCCTGAAAACATTATTTTTGAGG
>ONZH01005196.1:0-54054 GCA_900303285.1 Rhinella marina
GGTGGACTGCACCGTTCAGAGAACTGATGGCTTGTGCTGAGCCGAGGTGCAGAGTTCCAAGCTGTTATTTCTTTGCCAAGAAGTCAGTCCCAGCCCTGCACAAATATGTAGAAGAGAAGGTGGCCCAGTCCTTGAGCCTGTCGGTATCTGCCAAAGTGCGCGGCAGTGCCGACGTGTGGAGTTGTAACTACGGTCAAGGCCAGTACATGTCCTTTACGGCCCACTGGGTCAATGTGGTTCCTGCCCAGCCACACGAGCAACTTAAACAGGTGACGCCACTTTCTCCTCCTCGTTGTCAAACTGCTGATCTTGCGCTAATGTCCGGCTCCTTCTCCACCACCTCAGCCTCTACTGCAGGGCCAAGTCATAGCGCTCCTCCAGCGTACCACATGTGCAGGGCACGGCGGTGTCACGCAGTTCTACGCCTGGTTTGGCTGGGCGAACGAAGTCACACAAGGGAGGAACTGCTCCGCGTCATGAAAGAAGAAATCGATTGCTGGCTTTCTCCGCGACAAGTAAAAATCGGAACCATGGTGACAGATAACTGAAAGAACATGGTGTCCGCGCTGCGCCTAGGAGTTCTGAGCCATGCGCCCTGCATGGCGCACGTATTTAATCTGGTTGTCAAACGGTTCCTCACGTCTGATACCCAACTGCAAAACATTCTAAAAATGGCCAGGAAACTTTGCATGCACTTCAGCCATTCCTACAGTGCCAAGCACACCCTCCTTGAGCTGCAGCGGCAGAATGGCGTCCCCCAACATAGGCTGATATGTGACGTTTTCACCCGTTGGAATTCTACCCTCCATATGTTGGACTGACTGTACGAACAGAGAAAGGCCATAAACGATGATCCAAGCGGACAGGAGTACTCCCCTGTGTAATTTTTATGTCAGCCAGTGGCAGCTCATGCGTGACACCTGCCGCTTGCTCAGGCCCTTTGAGGAGGCCACGTTATTTGTCAGTCGCCAGGTCTACGGTATGAACGTCATTCCACTGCTTCATGTCCTGGAACAGATACTGCAAAATCTTTCTGGTCAGGGGACTGGAGATGTGGAAACTGCATCTCACGGCCACATGAGTCCGGTGGGGGCTGAACCAGAGGAGGAGGAAGACATTGGAGCACAAGCATTTAGTGTTTTTTCTACCCATGTGACAGAAGAGGAGAAGCAGGAGCAGCCAGAGGAAGTAGAGGGAGATGAGGCAGATGACCCAGAGACACCATGGCAGTATACAGTGGAGTTGGAGGCAGGGAGTCCCTGCGAGTCACTTGCGCAAATGGCCCGATGCATGCTCACTTGCTTATGTAGTGAAAGCCGAATATTCACCATATGACAGAGGGATGACTTCTGGCTCTCCACCCTCTTGGACCCTCACTACAGGTCTAAAATGGGGGCCTTTTTTCACCTGCTGAGAGGGAGGACAAACTGAAGTACTATAGAGACATCCTATGTAGTCAGTTGGCTGCTGCCTATCTGCGTCATCGTCCATCCTCTCGCAGGTCTGACCGGGGGGGGGGGGGTCCCTCAGCGCTCACGTACCACTGGCCACGGCTGCTGTGGGGGGGGGGATTAGCAGCAGTATCAGCTCCATCAGCAGCAACTTGAGTCTGGAGTCGCTGATGAGCAGCTTTCTTCACCCGTCAAATGCGGAAAGTACTCACCAGCAGCAGCAAATAGAGCAGGAGCAGACCCTGAACCAGCAGGTGGTGGCCTACTTGGACAGCACCCTGCCACTCCACATTGAAGATCCGCTGGACTACTGGGCAGCCAAACTGGATTTGTGGCCGCAACTGGCCGAGTTTGCACTGGAAAAGCTGTCCTGCTCGGCTAGTAGTGTGGTATCAGAGCGGGTGTTCAGTGCGGCGGGGGCCATAGTTACCCTAAGGAGAACTCGCCTGTCCTTCCAAAATGTGGAAAGACTCACCTTTGTCAGGATGAATCAGGCGTGGATCAGCCAGGATTTCCACCCACCAACGCCTGATGCCTCAGATTAGATCAGCCATGATGCGTCACCCAAACCTTGACAAATGAGACTGTATTCTTCAGGCTACCTGCCTCAGCCACTCTTATTATGCTGCCACCCGCCTGATGCCACACATCTACCAGCTGCTCCTTCTACCACCCAGCATCTTTACCAGTGACTGGTATTGCCACCCACCTCTCCACTCTGTCACTGACCCAATATTTAGCCTTCTGATGCTGCTGCCACCTCAACAATCAGGTCTCCTCATGCTGCTACTGCTGTCACCTCCAGGCTATGTCACCATGCCACTCTGTGGCCTGATGCTGCTGCTGCCGCCTCCACACGCTGTGTCCTAGCTTCCGCTACGTCCAAATGATGTAATCGTGCCACTCTGTGGCCTACTCATGCTGCTATCGCCGCCTCTACACGCTTTGTCCTAGCTGCTGCTACCTCCAAATTATGTAATTGTGCCACTCTATGGTATGCTACTGCCGCTGCTGCCGCCGCCTCCACACGCTGTGTCCTAGCTGCCGCTACGTCCAACTTATGTAATTGTGCCACTATGTGGCCTACTCATGCTGCTGTCGCCACCTCCACACACTGTGTCCTAGCTGCCGCTACCTCCAAATTATGTAATTGTGCCACTCTGTGGCCATACTCATGCTGCTGCTGCTGCCTCCGCACGCTGTGTCCTAGCTGCCGCTACGTCCAAACTATGTAATTGTGCCATTCTGTGGCCTACTCATACTGCTGCCACCACCTCCCACTCTGTGGCCTTGAAATGTATTCGACTGCTGCCTCTTGCAGCTGCTGTTACGGTGCCACTCAGTGGCCTAGCAAATGTATTCAACTGCTGCTGCCTTTTGCAGCTGCTGTTACGGTTCCACTCTGTGGCCTTGAAATTTGTTTGACTGCTGCCTCTTGCAGCTGCTGTTACGGTGCCACTCTGTGGCCTTGAAATTTGTTCGACTGCTGCTGCCTCTTGCAGCTGCTGTTACGGTGCCACTCTGTGGCCTAGCAAAAGTATTTGACTGCTGCCTCTTGCAGCTGCTGTTACGGTGTCACTCTGTGGCCTTGAAATTTATTCGACTGCTGCTGCCTCTTGCTGCTGCTGTTACGGTGCCACTCTGTGGCCTTGAAATTTCTTCGACTGCTGCTGCCTCTTGCAGCTGCTGTTACAGTGCCATTCTGTGGCCTTGAAATTTCTTCAACTGCTGCTGCCTCTTGCAGCTACTGTTACGGTGCCACTCTGTGGCCTTGAAATTTGTTTGACTGCTGCCTCTTGCAGCTGCTTTTACAGTGCCACTCTGTGGCCTAGCAAATGTATTCGACTGCTGACTCTTGCAGCTGCTGTTATGGTGCCACTCTGTGGCCTTGAAATTCCTTCGACTGCTGCTGCCTCTTGCAGCTGCTGTTACGGTGCCACTCTGTGGCCTTGAAATTTCTTCGACTGCTGCTGCCTCTTGCAGCTGCTGTTACGGTGCCACTCTGTGGCCTTGAAATTTGTTCGACTGCTGCTGCCTCTTGCAGCTGCTGTTACAGTGCCACTCTGTGGCCTTGAAATTTCTTCGACTGCTGCTGCCTCTTGCAGCTGCTGTTACGGTGCCACTCGTTGGCCTAGTAAATTGATTAGAATTTTTTGGACCTTCTGCTCAGCAGCAGCATGTCAGTCGTAAATTTTTGGTACATTCTGTAGTCCTATTCCATTATTCAAAGCTCAAGTACACAGGAAACCCTGTTTGTTTTGAACAATCGAATTTTTAAAAGTAAAAGATTCCGGCCCCCAGGACACTCAGCGATGATCATGGGGAGGCGAGAGACAGGGGCTCCCACAGGTGGTAGCTCAACACCCTGCAGACCGCCAGCACGATCTCAAGATGGAACTCCAAACTTTCTTGGCGTCTTGGGTCAATGCTGACATTTTGTCACAGTCGAGGCAAAGCTGGAGCCTTCACTGCACCTCCTCTGTCTTACGTTCCCGTCCGCTGGCATAACCAGCCCCGATACTGATAAGAACATATGCGACAGTTGATCTTAACCAAAAGGACAAGAATTTTTTATTACGGTCTGCTCTTCATCATGCCACTCTCTGGCCTGATGCTGCTGTCGCCGCCGACTCCACATGCCGTCTTCTAGCTGCCGCTACGTCACAATTAGGTAATTGTGCCACTCTGTGGCCTCCAAATTGTACTACTACTTCCACTGCTGCTGCCACTTCCAGGGTCTGTCCTTCTGCCACTCTGAGGCCTACTCATGCTTCTGCCACCTGGCCACACTGTCGTCGTGCCGCCGTGCCACCTATAGTCTGCTGATGCTGCTGCCACTGCTATCTCCAACCTGTCTGGGGGGGCTCTGCTTGTATAAGCGTGTAATAGAACAGGTTCTGTCGAAATGTATGTGGAATCAGTGAATTGGTGTAAAAGGCGTGCGCTTTTGGCGCTCTAGTAGGATCTTGGGCCTCTGCACGATTCTAATGCCTCTGCATGATGCTAATGCGTACGAATTTGTATGCTAATGCGTACGCATTTGGACGCTAATGTGTACAGATTGTGCGCTAATGCGTATAAATTCAGTTAATTAGCATACTTTTACGAGCGAAAGGAGTAAAAGAGGAGAAGTCGCGATTCTGACCTTTTCCTATTAACCAGACACCCTCCCCTCTTCCGAGCGGGGGGGTGCCTGGTTTAGTCCCATTGACTAACATTATGCTCGAGTGCTCGGCCAGAGCTCCCGAGCATAAGAGCACAGAGGTGCTCGCTCAACACTACTCCCTATGCGTTTTACTGCAAGGCACAGTGTTCTACACCACTATCCAGGCTCTCTGCAGCACGGAAGTAGCAGTTTTTTAACGCGATTCGCCACAAATTTATTTGGATCGAAGCGAATCTTTTCGGAAAATTCGGCGAACCTGCCGAATCGAAGTTTTGAAAAATTCGCTCATCTCTAGTGGCGACACCAAAAGGACAAATCTGTCACCTGGCAGTGTTCAAAAAAAATTTATTTATAAAAATGAATAAAGGCTGGATAACATCTGAATTTCACACTCCTCTTGCTGATGCTGGTGGTGATTAGATCAGGCCTTGCAGGGCAGAATAGTCTGAGTGTCTTCCCACTGTTGCTGTCAGCCGGGCCATAATTTTACAGCCAAATGTCTTGTGTCATGTCATGGGCTGTGCGAACCCGAAGTCTCCAAAACCCTATTTCAAAACCAAACACTGTTAGTTAACATTACTAATAGTTCTATTTAGTATTGTTAAGTTTGTTTTGAAGCCTCAGCCTTTAGTTCCCCCGCCCTTCAAAAAAAAAAAATATATATATATACACTCACCGGCCACTTTATTAGGTACACCATGCTAGTAACGGGTTGGACCCCCTTTTGCCTTCAGAACTGCCTCAATTCTTCGTGGCATAGATTCAACAAGGTGCTGGAAGCATTCCTCAGAGATTTTGGTCCATATTGACATGATGGCATCACACAGTTGCCGCAGATTTGTCGGCTGCACATCCATGATGCGAATCTCCCGTTCCACCACATCCCAAAGATGCTCTATTGGATTGAGATCTGGTGACTGTGGAGGCCATTTGAGTACAGTGAACTCATTGTCATGTTCAAGAAACCAGTCTGAGATGATTCCAGCTTTATGACATGGCGCATTATCCTGCTGAAAGTAGCCATCAGATGTTGGGTACATTGTGGTCATAAAGGGATGGACATGGTCAGCAACAATACTCAGGTAGGCTGTGGCGTTGCAACGATGCTCAATTGGTACCAAGGGGCCCAAAGAGTGCCAAGAAAATATTCCCCACACCATGACACCACCACCACCAGCTTGAACCGTTGATACAAGGCAGGATGGATCCATGCTTTCATGTTGTTGACGCCAAATTCTGACCCTACCATCCGAATGTCGCAGCAGAAATCGAGACTCATCAGACCAGGCAACATTTTTCCAATCTTCTACTGTCCAATTTCGATGAGCTTGTGCAAATTGTAGCCTCAGTTTCCTGTTCTTAGCTGAAAGGAGTGGCACCCGGTGTGGTCTTCTGCTGCTGTAGCCCATCTGCCTCAAAGTTCGACGTACTGTGCGTTCAGAGATGCTCTTCTGCCTACCTTGGTTGTAACGGGTGGCAATTTGAGTCACTGTTGCCTTTCTATCAGCTCGAACCAGTCTGCCCATTCTCCTCTGACCTCTGGCATCAACAAGGCATTTCCGCCCACATAACTGCCGCTCACAGGATGTTTTTTCTTTTTCGGACCATTCTCTGTAAACCCTAGAGATGGTTGTGCGTGAAAATCCCAGTAGATCAGCAGTTTCTGAAATACTCAGACCAGCCCTTCTGGCACCAACAACCATGCCACGTTCAAAGGCACTCAAATCACCTTTCTTCCCCATAGTGATGCTCGGTTTGAACTGCAGGAGATTGTCTTGACCATGTCTACATGCCTAAATGCACTGAGTTGCCGCCATGTGATTGGCTGATTAGAAATTAAGTGTTAATGAGCAGTTGGACAGGTGTACCTAATAAAGTGGCCGGTGAGTGTATGTTATATATATTTAAAAAAATAAAATAAATTTTTTTTACACTGTCTCTGCCTCCCGTACAAGTTATATTAGCGGACATTGTTATACACCACCGCAGTCTGTTGTATTTATTTTACCTATCACTCTATGCTGATATACCCTGTCCCCTACTACTACTGGCCGGGGCAGCCATAAATTTATATAATTAATTTTCACTGCCTATGTTAAGGTAGAATGTATAGGCTTGTTGCCCAAACAAGCCAAGCCTTTTGTATTTTTCTGTCTGTCAATTGTAATCAGTGAACAGGAGTGTGTGTAATGTAGTAATACTTCGGCTGGCAGACACTGCTGTGTTCATTAATATGGGAAAATGGCCGTGGGAAAAAAACTCTGTCTTCTTCACACTATGTCAGGATCAGGAAGGTGTTAAAGGTTTAACAAAACACAGGTTTTTCAAGAATATTTTAGTAATAAATAAAAACTTATATTTAACAAATAAATATTATAATAAACAAAAGAAAGGAACAAAAACATAAGATTACGCCGGCCTTTGCCGACGTCGGGCCATCATGTCCTGCAGCTCTTGCAGCTCCAGCTGCAGGCCACGAATGAGCCGGGAGGTAGCGTGGAGCCTGGACCCAAGGCGCCGTAATCCAGCCTCCACTTCGAAGTCAGTGGGGATGTCTGTAGGGGTGGAAACAGTTATGTACTTAGTTTGTATGATCGAGTTACATTGGTTGTCCCACAAAAAAAATCTAAACTTTAATGTACTGGAGCAACTTATTCTGTTACTTGTATTCTGTACTGACTGAGCCTTTTGTAGTACTTACTGGACACCCATACGGCGTGGTCTTCCCATGGTCCAGGGGAAAACTGCTCCCTGTCGGTTGGAACTACCAAAGATAAAACATACATTTAGCTCATATTTTGAATACAGAAGGTCCACCCATTACACTTTTTTTTTACCTACCTTCTACCTCTGGTAGCTGGGCTGGTGGTGTTGGAGGGGCAGGTGGGGTCCTCTCTCGCTGGGGTGGAGGACGGTGAGAGCGGCTCCTCTGTGGTGCAGCAGCTGTCAAAAATCATTAAATGATGGCCTAAGGCTACTTCTACACTAGCGGCAGCCCGGATCCAGCGGGTGAAGGGTCCCTCCGGATCTGTGCTGCCGCAGGTACAAGTGTGGGGCCGGAATCGCGCTCCGGACCAAATTCACTGTAATGGGGGAGGGCCGCGGATCCGGCCACAGCACGTTAACCCCTGCTGAGAGGCAGCCGGAGCGAAAATACAACAGTTACATGTTGTATTTTCACTCCGGCTGCCTCTCAGCAGGGGTTAACGTGCTGAGGCTGGATCCGCGGCCCGCCCCCATTATAGTGAATTTGGGCTGGAGTGCGGTTCCAGGCCCACACGTGTACCTGCGGCAGCACGGATCCGGAGGGACCCTTCACCCGCCGAATCCGGGCTGCCGCTAGTGTAGAAGTAGCCTTACATTCAACTCTAATGAACAGTTGTAGCTACATGGGAATAGTTTGGGCTGGAGGATCCCCTTCCTAACCACTAGTGCTCTTACTGCAGCTGCATTCCCACGTAGCTTGGATGAAAAATAAATTAAATATGTTTTATACTTACTAGAGGCTGCAGGTACTTCAGGGGCCTTCCTGCCTCGACGGTGGTGACGCCGTCGTTGATGGTGCTCTGCAACATAAAAACGTACACAATTGTTAGATGATGACTCTTTTTAACCCCTTAACGCCGAATGACGGCTTATCCCGTCATGGGCAGGAGCCGCTTGCCGCCCCATGACGGGATAAGCCGTCATGGCATTAAACTGTCACCATGTCTGATGACATGGTGACAGAGCTGAGACCCCGGCTGTTACTTACAGCCAGGGGTCTCAGCTAACCAGCCCGGGACCAATGGGGGCGGTCCCGGGCTAGCGATCGCTGTGATTGGCTAGTCTGTTCAGACTAGCCAATCGCAGCGATCGTAGCTGCAATAAACTGTAAAATAATAAAAAAAAAAAAATTAACACTATAATATATATATAAATATATCCCCACCCCACTGTTTTCTCTGATGGCCGTTTGGGTGGGTGGGGGGGAGATATAGCGGGCGAGCGGGCGGGCGATGTGCGGGCGGCTGCGGCGGAGTGCCGCCCGCAATGATTTATCAGGATGGCGAGCGGTTATCAAGCAGAGTATCAGCATACATACGTCCGTAGGGACCGCTGTATGGAAGGGGTTAACAGGGAGGGAGCTCCCTCTCCCATCGGGCGCTGGCAGCGCCGATGGTGTGGCCAGATGAGAGGGAGGAAGCTCCCTCTCCCTTTCATCGGGACGCTGCTCTGCTGTGGCAGCGTCCCGATGGTTACCATGGCAACCAGACGCTTTCAGAAGCGTCTCGGTTGCCATGGTGAAAGCTAAGCCTCATCAGGCTCCTGCTAAAGGCAGGAGCCTGACAAGGCTTAGCAAGAGTGAAAATGCACTGCAGTACAATATATAGTGTAGTGTAGTGTATTATAGAACAATCAGACCCACTGGATCTTCAAGAACCAAGTGGGTCTGAGTCTAAGAAAGTGTAAAAAAAAAAGTGTAAAAAAAAAGTGTTAAAAAAAATCCCTTTTTCCCCCCAAAACTCAAATTTGAAATTAGTAAAAAAAAGATAAAAAATACCCCAAGCATGTTAGGTATCGCCACGTTCGTAACAACCTGCTCTACAAAAATATCACATGTCCCAACCCCTCAGGTGAACACCGTAAAAAAATAAAAATAAAAACAGGTTCAAAAAAGCTATTTTTGTCACTTTACATCACAAAAAGTGTAATAGCAAGCGATCAAAAAGGCGTATGCCCTCAAAATAGTACCAATCTAACCGTCACCTCTTCCTGCAAAAAATGAGCCCCTACCTGAGACAATTGCCCAAAAAATAAAAAAACTACAGCTCTCACAATGGAGACACTAAAGCATGGATTTTTTTTGTTTCAAAAATGAAATTATTGTGTAAAACTTAAATAAATTTAAAAAACTATACATGTTAGGTATCGCCACGTCCGTAACAACCTGCTCTACAAAAATATCACATTAGTTAACCCCTCAGGTGAACACAGTAAAAAAAATAAAATAAAAACAGGGTCAAAAAAGCCATTTTTTGTCACTTTACATCACAAAAAGTGTAATACCAAGCGATCAAAAAGGCATATACCCCTCAAAATAGTACCAATCTAACCGTCACCTCTTCCCGCAAAAAATGAGCCCCTACCTGAGACAATTGCCCAAAAAATAAAAAAACTACAGCTCTCACAATGGAGACACTAAAACATGATTTTTTTGTTTCAAAAATGATATTATTGTGTAAAACTTAAATAAATAAAAAAAACTATACATGTTAGGTATTGCCACGTTCGTAACAACCTGCTCTACAAAAATATCACATTAGTTAACCCCTCAGGTGAACACAGTAAAAAAAAAAAAACTGAGCCAGAACAGCCATTTTTGTTTACCTTGCCTAACAAAAAGTGTAATATAAAGTGATCAAAAATCATATGTTCCCCAAAATAGTATCAATAACACTGTCACCTTATCCCTTAGTTTCCAAAATATGGGCACTTTTTGGTTGTTTCTACTGTAGGGGTGCATCGGGGGGGCTTCAAATGGGACTAGGTGTCTCAAAACCAGTCCAGCAAAATCCGCCCTTCAAAAACCATCTGGCGCACCTTTCCTTCTGCGCTTGGCCATGCGCCCATACAGTAGTTTACAATCACATGCGGGGTGTTTCTGTAAATCGCAGAATCAGGGTAATAATTTTTGAGGTTTTTTTGCTATTAACCCTTGATTTGTTACAGGAAAAAATGGATTAAAATGGAAAATCTGCAAAAAAGTGAAATTTTGAAATGTCATCTCCATTTTCCTTTAATTCTTGTGGAATACATAAAGGGTTAACACAGTTTGTAAAATTAGTTTTGAAAACCTTGAGGGGTGGTAGTTTCTAAAATGGGGTCATTTATGGTGGTTTCTATTATGTTAGCCCCACAAAGTGACTTCAGAACTGAACTGGTGCTTAAAAAAATGGTTTTGGAAAATTTCTAAAAAAAAGAATTGATTCTAAAATTCTAAGCCTTCTAACATCCCCAAAAAATAAAATTACATCTACAAAATGATGGCAACATAAAGTAGACATATGGGACATGTAAAGTAATAACTATTTTGTGAGGGATCACTATCTGCCTTAATAGCAGAGAAATTCAAAGTTTGAAAATTACAAATTTTTCCAAATTTTCTGTAAATTTAGGATTTTTTTTTATAAATAAAGGTGATTTTATATTGACTCAAATTTACCGCTGTCATGAAGTGCAATGTGTCACGAGAAAACAATCTTGGAATCAGTCGAATCGGTGAAAGAATCCCAAAGTTATGAATTGATAAAGTGACACATGGCAGATTTTAAAAATGTGGCTTCGGCATTAAGTGTAAAAGTAGCTTCGGCCTTAAGGGGTTAATACTAACACATACTACTATTAAGATATTATGGGTGTGAGAGGGGGGCCATATCATATTTTTTTCTTCTAAAAAGGTATTTATGGCAATAGATAACATTATCGTCGCAATAACTTTCTTTATATCGTTAGCACGGTGCGGTAGGAATACTTTGGATATCGCCCACTGACAGTAGCTGCAGCATGGGCACGTCTTTGAGTCTGTGTGTAGGAGGAGGAAGCGCTAACTATGATGGGGCACTTTCTTTGGAACTAGTGCATTTGCCTGACACAAACGGGAGAACGGCCAGCACCATTAAAAATAATGACTAGAATACCTTCACTTAAGTTGTTTGGGTCGAGAGTTAGAGGCGTTGCCTAGCATGAAACAAAATTACTGCAGCGCACTACGCACGACCACGTTGTCCTTCTATACTTTTTTCATTATTGGCAGTGACTGCTGGTATATATACAATACAGTACACTAATTTTTTTACATATTTTTACTTGTCAAATATTTTGTTACTCACCCTGCCGTATCTCTGCGCGGATCTCATTAAGCCGCTCTGGGCATTTGAATTTCAGATCGGACCATTTCCGCTGGATCTGGCCGGGGTCCGCACGGTGTGGAAACTATGGCGCAGGCCTTGGATCACCTGCTGGATCACCTCCTTCTTATGCTGGTTTGGATGGCGGTGTGTTCCATCGTAATCATCTCTGTCCATCAGCCGGATCAGGAATTTCAGCTCTTCAGAGCTAAATGATGAGGATCGCCTGGATGCCATTTTCGAATATTCGCTCTGCCTCTGAGGAGTGCACGCCGCTGCCTCTCATCGTGCGTGCCTACATATTACGTAATCGTGTACACAATAGTACGCTGAGGATTTGTACGCTATTTGTACGCTCATGCTTACGTCTTCTAAGAAGTCGCGTACATTTTTTAAATGAACGTTCGTTATTAGTGCGCGCATGTTCGCTAATAGCACATAATAACATATATTTTGTACACAAATACAACAAACCTATTCGTCGAATATACGAATCTTAGGAAAAGTTCGGCGAATGTTCGGCGAATAATTTTTTGAATGATTCGCTCATCTCTAGTTTTCGCCCTTTAACCTCTATGTGGCCCTTGCTGCAAGGGACCCAACCAGGCGGCTATTTCTTGGATTAGTCCAAGTGTAGTTGGCAGCAGACCCACAACAATTAGAGACACCAGTGTAAAGTACCAAGGTATCAGGCAATACTTGTAGTCTCTTCACTGGTTAAACTTGTAAACTAAATTAGGAACTGAAGTCTGGAACCCATGGACATCACCAACCACTGGATTTCTTCCTTTGTGATGTTTTGCCAGGTCTTTACTTCAGCTGTCTTCAGTTGTTGCTTGCTTGTGGGTTTTTCTGCCTTAAGTTTTGCCTTAGGCAAATAAATTACAGGTTCGATCGGTTGAGTTCTGGTTATTGACTCATTGCAGAATATGTAGTGCCCTGGAGCAGGGGTACTGTGACATCTGGACATTTGTAAACATTTGCCTATTTCCCCTGTGCAAAGTTATAAACATATTACTTTATTTCACCTGAAAGGGTTAGCTTGCACTGTTTAATACTGTGTAACTGCATTTTATGTGTTGTGATATATATCCTGTTCATCTGCACTGCATTTGTGAGGCTCTGTGGAAAGGGTTAATGAATACTGAGAGACTTTTGGGACTTTGAATAAGTAGCAGGTACTTTTCCACAGCTGCTATAGGGTTTAAACAAGAGCATGCTTTGGAGGGAAAAAGCCAGACTTGTTTACCATCAAAACCAGACAAGCTGACCATTTGAATGTCTGGTTTTAGCTATGTTATGGTGTCTGGAAACTTGTTTTTGTCTGGAAAAACTGCTGTGCCATTGCCATTGAGTATTATTGAAGCTGTAATGTAAGTCTATGCCAGATGGGAGTGGTAAATTTGTAATTGTTTGTGCTGAGTTTCTCCACTCCACCTCTCGCACTAGAAGGTTCCAGTCTAGCTAGAAATGGTATATAAGGAGAGCAGTCAGAGCCCCTAGTGTTCTGCAGTTAGGGACCAATGCTTGGAGGGGAAGACTCTGCCAGTCTGCATGAGTGACCAGAAGAAGACGCTGAGATGGGGACGCTGAGCCACAGACCATGGGTAACAAGTCCTGTAACCAAGTAGCCAAGTGAACGACAGACCATGGACTGAGAGAAAGAGGGAAAGCTAGCTCAGGCCTTACCTCTACAGGTATGCCCCAGCCAGCCTGCCTCATGAAAGCATCTGTGACTATTAGTGTTACCCTTGTGGGGTCTGCTACAAGCAAGTGACTGTGCTAATATGTCTGTATCCTGCATTACTACAGTATATTGCATTACTACTGTATCTTGGATTACTAGCCAGAAAATTTCCAGTGAAGAATGGCTGTTATAAAGAAAAGTTTTCTTCAGAAAATGTAGAAAATTCATTTATGATGTTGTCCATTCTTGCTGATGATGCTGAAGACATATGTATCCTGCTGCGAGTTATGTAAAAGGCTATGTACTGGTCAAATTCAGTTAGGAAGTCTGTTATATTGCCAGTTGTGATAAAATGCAAAAGCAGTATGGTTGTGAGATGGGAATACCCCTTTAAGGGAAAAAGGGTAAAAACGATGCCACAGAAGGGGCTTTCTCATGTGCACCATGTATATTGTGCATGATCGCTGTTGTTGGTGGTACTGTTAGCTAGTCAAGTAATTTGTTTGGTCCAGATAGCAATGTCCTTTTAAGTCTTTTTGCTGCAGGTGCAGATGCCAACCAGAGAGCCAATGAAAAAGTAGAGAAGCGCCTAGCCCTACTTGTTCTAGATCTGTGACCTGAACATAGTACCTGCTATCTGGCCACTGCAAATATTCCACTTCTTTGCTTTAAAATACTCCTGGGTTGTTTTTGCAACAAATGCCCCGGGGAGCCCCAGCATATTTATATTGAGGTCTGCCAGTGGTATGATATGGCCTAGTGTAGTTAGTGTCCTTGTGTCATGGTGGTTTCACCTCAGTCTGTCTCTCCCTGGGGGTGGTACGCTTCAATAATTGAGTTGAAGTAGACAAAGAAGTCCAGACTCAGAAAACAGTTAACTTGACTTTACTTGAATAAACTTGATAATACAAGAACGTTGCTTTACTTCACTGGAACTCACTTTTTTTGGTCCCAGCAAGGTGGCTGCAGTTCTTTCCTCGGCTCCTGCTACAGCGGGGCAGGGGGGGGGACTCTCCTCTTACTGTGGTATGCTGGCTGTTGCTTGGTCCAGTTCCAACTTCAACTAACTCCAGCTTCCTGAAAAGCCACTCCTTTGGTGGGAAGTGGGACAGCTCACTTCTGCCCAAAGGTGGGAAAAGAAAGGAATGGTTAATTCCATTCTTGTCTCTAGGACTCTTCAAACCAGGCACAGTGCATATAACAGAATAAATTAACAGTTACATAACAAAACAGAGTCACTGAATGTGAGGATCTGGAACTAATTATATGGATGGAATCCACTATACATCGGAAACAATAGTCAGGTGACAAAATGGCAGTGCCTCACTCCAGGGTACTACACTTTCACGGTATGTTTTGGGTCATTGCCCATCTGTACTATAAAGCGATGTGCAATTAACCTTGCAGCATTTGGTTGAATCCGAGTATAAAGTCTATCCCTGTACATTTCAGAATTGCTCCAGCTGCTTCTGTTTTTAGGCACATCATCAATAAACACTAGTGACCCAGTGTCATTGAATGCCCATGCTGTCACACTGCCTCCACCATGTTTTTCAGAGGATGTGGTGTGCTTTGGATCATGAGCTGTTCCAAGCCTTCTCCATACATTCTTCTTCCCATCATTCTGGTACAGGTTGATTCTAGTTTCATCTGTTCCAGAACTGGGCTGGCTTCTGTCACAGTGCAGTTCACTGTGACACTTGTTGCCGTGCAGGCTGGCTGCATGTGCTCTGCGCACTGGCTGCACGCTGTTACCAATGTATATTGGTTGCCTGTGTGTTGCGTGCTGGCTGTGGCCTTCTGTATGTGAATGTGGGCCTGTGAATGTGTATACTCCCTGTGTATCACAGGGCAATTCAATGTGACATGTGTTGTGGTGCATGCTGGCTGCCTCCGCCCTTGCATACTGGCTGTGGGAGGTCTCCCGTATATTCAGGTTGCTTGAGTGGTGCTTGCTGGCTGTGCCCTTCTGTGTGTGAACTGTGTCCTGTCTATCTGTGTATTCCTTGTCTTGTATCACAGTACGGTTCACTGTCACATTGTTCTGCCACTTTCTGGTTGCTTGTGTGGTGTGTGCTGACAGTGGTATTCTGTGGCTATGTGTGAAATGTCTCCTGTGACCTATATGCTCTGTGTTCGTAGTGTTAATGTTTCCCTGGTCTGTGTGTGCTTTATTACCATCAGGAGTACTGTAAAGATCCAGGATTCACTTAGACAATGCCCTTAGGGTTTGGCCCCAAGTCAAACCAGTGCACTTGGTCCAATGGTGATCCATCTGCCCCAGTTTACCATATCTGTTTGTCCAGCACTATGTCTTGGTTATGGTCATGTTAAAAAAAAATCTTGTTTTATCTTTTCTGACCTGTTTGTCTGGTTTCTGTATGCTTGTGATATGTTCAAGGATTCTGTTGATCCCTAGAACATGACAGCTTCTTTAGATGTTTCCTCACCTTTCTATTGTTGAGGCTGATTAATGGTTTCCACCTTGTGGTGAACCCTCTGTTTTTGCTCTCATGACATCTTCCCCTTATGGTAGACTTAGATATTGATACACCTACGTCCTGGACAGTCTTCTCACTTGGGTGGATGTTGTGAAGGGTTTTTTCTTCACCATGGAAAGGATTCTGTGATCATTCACCTGCTGTCTTCTGTGGACGTCCAGGCTTTTTTTAGGTTCCCAAGCTCACCAGTGTGCTCCTTTTTACCAGAATGTACCAAACTATTGATTTGGCCACTCCTAACATTTCCATCTTTGATAGAGTTCTTCTTTTTTTCAGCCTAATGATGGTATGTTTCACTTCCATTGAGAGCCCCTTCGACTGCATGTTGTGGCTTCACAGAAACAGCTTTCCAGTGCTAATGCCAGAGCTGGAATCAACTCCAGACCTTTTACCTGCTTAATTGATGATGGATTAACGCATGGACAGCCCCTTTAAAAAGCTTTTGAGATAATTATCTAATTACCTTTGGTCCCTTTAAAAAGAGGCAGCTATTAAATTAAGCACATCAATGAAATCAATTACTGGCATCCTCATTGACTGCAGAGGATGCCAGTAAGAACCCTGGAAGCTCGAGCTTCCGGGGTTTTCACTCTTTAGATGCCGTGATTAAACTTGATCACGGCATCTAAAGGCTTTAATGACCGCGATCGCATTATTTCCAATTGCGGTCATTAGCGTGGCTCTCTGCTGGTCTCTGCCATGTTTGCACTTCTCTCCAGCGCGGTACATGTACAGTGCTGGTAGCGAAGGGGTTAATTAGTTTTGTCTGCGACTGTGTTCATTGTTTCAGTTTCACATATGTGAAGAAAAATTGATTAATAACAATCTACATCTCTTAGAAAACTTCAGTGAAAAACACATTGCATCCAAATTCCTCCCATTTTCCACACAAGCCCCATTAATTCCTATGGGGCCAGGGCTCCGTGAAAAACACATAATATAGAACATGCTGCAATTGTTCCTAAATGCAAAGACGATGCATGAAAAATGTACATATGCGATGGGCGGTCTCCCCCCAGGGCCCGCTAAGGATGTTGTCACGCAGGTCCCAGGTGTAGGAATGCCGAGTGGTATATTTTTGGCCTAAATGTATCTATTATGGTGTGTCACGGTGCTCCTACCTGGATATGGCTGGACCCCAGGCTTTGGCTCTGAAGCAATAAATAGGGGGAATAATTGAGGGTTGAAGAAATAAACAAATCCAGACCTTAAGATGAAATCCAACACAGCTTTACTTGAGTAGACTTGCATTCAAACAACAGTCTTGTGGCTTTGTCTTGGTCCCAGCAGGTTTTAGCATTATAAACTGGCAGGCAAACACTTCTGCTCTAATTCTGTTGCTCACTGCTGTACTGACAAACTGTAAACTTGGACTACTTCAAAGGCTGCACTTTTCTCATTGGCCGAACTTAGGTTGGGTCAGCGAAACACCTCCTGGCTTCTGAGGCTCTATATTCCTGCCTCGCTGGCCAGCAGAGCTGAAGGTGCTCTGGAAGACATAGGCACATCGGGCAGAGACGTGCTCTGCACACCTTTCCCTTGCAGGGGGTAAACGTGAAGTAACTGGTTCTAACTAGATCTCCACCCTTCCTGCAAGAAGCGGGACTAGCCCACTCCTCTCCAGAGGGGGGTCAGAATGGCATGGAAAGATCCATTCTGAGTAACTACAGCTCTGCCTTGTTTGCTGCCACCTGCTGGTACATCAGGCACATTACATGTAAAACAGTTGCATAACAATACATTAAGTAAACACAGTGTGTAGGATCTGGAATAAAATGCATAGATGACATTGTGTTAGCCCATGTTGATAGTAGCAGGGTGTAGGAGTGGTAAAACTACTCTGGGGTGTTTCATTCCTCCTTAATTAAAGGCAAGCCATCCTCGGCTTGTGCTTAGGAGGTGCTTGTAGGGTACCCAAGGAAAAAACTGAGTGCTGCATGAAACTATTATTTCTTTTTACATTCAAAGACTGACATTACAAAGCTACCAATAGGTTTGCCCTCTCGGTGTAACCAGTGAACCAAACATACTGCACTAAGCTCTCAAATACTCCTGTTGTGAGGATTCTGAGCTCTAGTACCACCGGAAGCGTGGGGGTGTCATGTACTGTAATCCCTCCACGATACTATGAGATGCTAGCAAATAGAAGGGTGGATTCATCCTGTAATCCCTTCAAAGCACCAAGGCCTTATAGGGCTTTATGCTTTGTAACCTTGATGACTGCACAGGTAGCTAAACTTATTTCCCTAAGACAGACATGCAATGCCTTAGGGCATCTTGAACTAGGAGGAGGAAACGATTCACTGCCATATCTCCATGAGGGCTGTTCCTTCTTAATACAATAGCAGCGGGAGTTACTCTTGACTGTGTTCGATCTGATTGTGACTGACCACTCGGTTACCATGAGCCATTAGTGTTGACGTCCTCAGAGGGAGTCCATATGAGCTAGAAAAGTAAGGTGCTAGCTATCCAGCTAAGTGCATAATTTACCAAACACCATACAATAAGTGCATAATAGGACACATTGCGATACCTGAAAAAGAGTACACACAATGGGCTAAAGTGCTTGAACGTTTCAGAACCTGTAAAAACATTATTGCAAAAATACTGCAAATACATTATAAGACCATAGTGCAAACATTTTAGTGCAATCAATTTTACATTTGCAAGCATAATAGGCTGACATATACGTTTGAGACTCTTCCTTTGATGCTTGGCATAAAACACTGGAACACATAGTCCAAAATTCAATTGTAATCCACGTGGGGTAATCTGTAATCCAAACCGGTAATAAAATAGCAGCAATTTTTAAGAGAACCCTTTTGCAAAGGGGGCTCCCAAATAACCTGAGAATGGGGGAAAAGGAATTGGCACAGGCATGCGTAACTGGGACATAAAGTTACTGAAGATGGGGGGAGTCCTAACAAACATTGTCGATCTGGATAAGGACCGAACAGGGCAACAAAAACTATAAAATGCCAACAAGTTCTCAACCGTCAAGAAAAGTCCATGCTGTGGCTCCCATCAGTCCTTGATCGGTCTTGTCTTCTTCAGCATTCTGTAGAGGGGCTCCTTAGAGGAGGCACCTGAAATCTTCCTCCTGGGTCCTATACTTGAGGGTGCAAAAGTCCTTCTTTAAGCTGCGTGACATCCTCATCGCTGTGACTGCTAGCTCTGGTGCTCTCTGCAGCTGTAACTCCAGCAGAAGCTTCATCTGTGATCTCCTGGTGGCCTTCTGTGGCAGAACTTGGAAATGCAGGATCATCCTTCTCTGGAGGATCCTCTGCAGGCCTTGGCTTTTTCCTGGTAGGTGACAGATTCTCCAGACAGCAAGAAATGATAGACCCTTGGTCCTTCATAGCAAGAAGCTCCGGATTCTTTGGTGGTTCTGGAGCGCAAGGAGCAGTATCAGTGGAGTCCTTCTTATCCTTATACACCTCAGGGCGGTGCTCCTGTTTGGTGGGATCAGGCCATGTGTAGGATCTGGAATAAAATGCATAGATGACATTGTGTTAGCCCATGTGGATAGTAGCGGGGTGTAGGAGTGGTAACACCACTCTGGGGTGTTATACATAGACCCATTGAAATGGATCAGGTTTTAGTCTGAATGCTATGATTTCCCTATATGCATAGCATCTGGACGGAAAACTTGCTCATTTAAAAGAGCCCTTGGACTATATTCACAGGCGTTAAAATAAATACACTGACCATTTTAACCATCTGTGTATTCATTTTCTGTCTGTCCATTATTAATGGCCATTTTGCATCCGTTATAAATGTTTGACTTCAATTGGCTTTATTGGCTTCAATTGGCTTTATTTTTTAAATCCCAACCCCTGTAGAGTATTCATTATGCCCCCATATAGTTCCCCCTGGACAGCAAATTCCCCCCATAGTGCCCCCAGTATGATTAATGCCCCCTTAGTGCCCCCCAGTATTATTAATACCCCTATTTGTGGAACCAGTATAATTAATGACCTATTTGCCCCCCATTCTGCTTGTGTGTAAAAGAAAACAAAACAAAACATAACTCAACCACTTGCACATGTGAAACACTTGCTTCTCATTGATTTCAATAAGATCTGTCTATGTCCTATGTCCATTATTCACTGGCTGTTTAAAAAAAAAAAAAAAAAAACGACCATGTGAATAGCCCTATTGAATTCAAATGGTTCTAAAAATGGCTGTGTGAAGGCTGTCACTCAGGGGCGTAGCTAAAGGCTCATGGGCCCTGTTGCAAGAGTTCAGCTTGGGCCCCCCCTCCTTCCCTGAGCACTTGTACACCTAGCTTTTCTGCCGGCCACGTCAAAAATTGAACCCCCCCCATGCCATTCTCACCCTAACCATTTCCCTCCTAACATTACGTACAGTACAGACCAAAAGTTTAGACACACCTTCTCATTCAAAGGGTTTTCTGTATTTTCATATGAAAATGACATATGACTATGAAAATTGTAGATTCACACTGAAGGCATCACAACTATGAATTAATACATGTGGAATTATATACTTAACAAAAAAGTGTGAAACAACTGAAAATATGTCTTATATTCTAGGTCCTTCAAAGTAGCTACCTTTTGCTTTGATTACTGCTTTGCACACTCTTGGCATTCTCTTGATGAGCTTCAAGGGGAAGTCACCTAAAATGGTTTTCACTTCACAGTCGTGCCCTGTCAGGTTTAATAAGTGGGATTTCTTGCCTTATAAATGGGGTTGGGACCATGAGTTGTGTTGGGCAGAAGACAGGTGGATAAACAGCTGATAGACTAACTACTAACTACTGAATAGACTGTTAGAATTTGTATTATGGCAAGAAAAAAGCAGCTAAGTAAAGAAAAACAAGTGGCCATCATTACTTTAAGAAATGAAGGTCAGACCGAAAAATTGGGAAAACTTTGAAAGTGTTCCCAAGTGCAGTCGCAAAAACCATCAAGCGCTACAAAGAAACTGGCTCACATGAGGAACGCCCCAGGAAAGGAAGACCAAGAGTCACCTCTGCTGCGGAGGATAAGTTCATCCGAGTCACCAGCCTCAGAAATCGCAGGTTAACAGCAGCTCAGATTACAGACCAGGTCAATGCCACACAGAGTTCTAGCAGCAGACACATCTCTACAACAACTGTTAAGAGGAGACTGTGTGCAGCAGGCCTTCATGGTAAAATAGCCGCTAGGAAACCACTGCTAAGGACAGGCAACAAGCAGAAGAGACTTGTTTGGGCTAAAGAACACAAGGAATGGACATTAGACCAATGGAAATCTGTGCTTTGGTCTGATGAGTCCAAATTTGAGATCTTTGGTTCCAACCACGTGTCTTTGTGCGACGCAGAAAAGGTGAACGGATGGACTCTACATGCCTGGAAGCATAGAGGAGGAGGTGTGATGGTGTGGGGTGCTTTGCTGGTGACACTGTAGGGGATTTATTCAAAATTGAAGGCATACTGAACCAGCATGGCTACCACAGCATCTTGCAGCGGCATGCTATTCCATCCGGTTTGCGTTTAGTTGGACCCTCATTTATTTATCAACAGGACAATGACCCCAAACATACCTCCAGGCTGTGTAAGGGCTATTTGAAGAAGGAGAGTGATGGGGTGCTACGCCAGATGACCTGGCCTCCACAGTCACCAGACCTGAACCCAATCGAGATGATTTGGGGTGAGCTGGACCGCAGAGTGAAGGCAAAAGGGCCAACAAGTGCTAAGCATCTCTGGGAACTCCTTCAAGACTGTTGGAATACCATTTCAGGTGACTACCTCTTGAAGCTCATCAAGAGAATGCCAAGAGTGTGCAAAGCAGTAATCAAAGCAAAAGGTGGCTACTTTGAAGAACCTAGAATATAAGACATACTTTCAGTTGTTTCACACTGTTTTGTTATGTATATAATTCCACATGTGTTAATTTATAGTTTTGATGCCTTCAGTGTGAATCTACAATTTTCATAGTCATGAAAATACAGAAAACTCTTTGAATGAGAAGGTGTGTCCAAACTTTTGGTCTGTACTGTATATCACTACAGAACATACAGGGTAAGGCTACATTCACACGGCAGTTGTTTTTGCAGCCTCCGATCTGCATATTTTGTGGCTCAGATGCGGACCCATTCACTTAAATGAACACTATGTGCTGTCCGCATCTGTATGTCCATTCCTATTTTTGACAAAGATAGGCATTGTTACAGTGGATCTGCAAAAAAAAAAAAACGGATGCCATAGGGAACATCATCCGTTTTTTTTTGCGGATCCACAATTTGCAGACTGCAAAACACAACGTTCGTGTGAATGTAGCCTAATACAGCGCCCCATACCTCTTACATCCAGTGACGTCTCCGCTGTTGTAGATCTTCTCTTTCCTCAGCTTTTGCTTTCAGACCAGACCACCATTTTTCAGCCATTTCTCATCTCTGCAGTTTGACGGAAAAAAATCTTAGTTTATTACTTTTCCATCATCCTCCCGTCTTCTGGACAAATCATTCTACCACCCCCAGTACTGTGCCACTAGTGCCACACAGATAGCGCCCTTCAAAAATTATTGGCACACAGTGTCCTAAAATAACTGCGCCCAGCAAATATTGTCCCTGACACTAATAGTGTAAACATTCCAGAAATAACTGTGCTGTGCTGATACTGTGCTAGGGTGCGCCCCACAGTAATAGTGCCCCCCAAAGTCCCAACTAATAATTCTTTGCCAGAGTGCACTTGTTAGTAATAGTGCCCCCAACAGTACTAATGTCCCCACTGTGCCCCAGAAGTAATAATGCTTCCAATGTGCCAGTAAGAAGTTACCCCAATAATGTGCCAGTAAGAAGTGCCCCCATAATGTGCCAGTAAGAAGTGTCCCCATAGTGCCCCCCAATAATGCGCCAGTAAGAAGTGCCCCCATAGTGCCCCCCAATAATTTGCCAGTAAGAAGTGACCCCATAGTGCCCCCCAATAATGTGCCAGTACGAAATGCCCCAATAATGTGCCAGAAGTGCCCCCAAAATTTCACCCCAATAATGTGCCAGAAGTTCCCCCATTGATTCCCCCCAACATTATGTGCCAGTAAAAGTGTTCCACCCACATAGATGCCCCCCAAATTATGTGCCAGTAAGAAATGCCCCAAGTGCCCCCATGTGCCAGTAAGAAATGCCCCCAGTGCCCCATGTGCCAGTAAGAAATGCCCCCAGTGCTAGTAAGAAATGCCCCCAGTGCCCTCATGTGCCAGTAAAAATGTCCCCATGTGCCAGTAAAAATGCCCCCAGTGCCCCCATGTGCCAGTAAGAAATGCCCCCAGTGCCTCCATGTGCCAGTAAGAAATACCCCCCAGTGCCCCCATGTGCCAGTAAGAAATGCCCCCAGTGCCACTAAGAAATGCCCCCAGTGCCCTCATGTGCCTGTAACAAATGCCCCCAGTGCCCCATGTGCCAGTAAGAAATGCCCCCAGTGCCCCATGTGCCAGTAAGAAATGCCCCAGCGCCCACATGTGCCAGTGAGAAATTCCCCCAGTGCCCCATGTGCCAGTAAGAAATGCTCTCAGTGCCCCATGTGCCAGTAAGAAATGCCCCCAGTGCCCCCCTGTGCCAGTAAGAAATGCCCCCCAGTGCCCCCATGTGCCAGTAAGAAATGCCCCCATGTGCCAGTAAGAGATGCCCCAGTGCCCACATATGCCAATAAGAAATGCCCCCAGTGCCCCATGTGCCAGTAACAAATTTCCCCAGTGCCCCCAATAGAGCTCCGGTCCGTGATCGCACCAATAAAAAAAAAATAAACACTTATACCTACCTCCATGGAGCTGGCAGCGATGCGATGCAGGCCTCTTCTGGCCTGTGTCCCGCGCTGTACGGCTCAGGCGGAGCGATGACGTCATTGTGCCTCCTGAGCCGGCCTCTGATAGGCTACAGGCACTAGGCCTGCAGCCGATCAGAGGAACGGGCAGGGGAGACGTCTCCATCTCCCTCTGCCCCGCCGCCGCCCCCAACTGTCTTGCCTAATTGGCGGTGCAGCCCTGCAAGTGGCAAGGGGGGCCCTCGGGGCCCCCCTGGCTTAGAGGACTAGTCGCAATTGCGACCGCTGCGACCCCTATAGCTACGCCACTGTGGTCACTTAAATGACCGTCATACCCGTTCGTGTAAATGTAGCCTTAGTGGATTTCCACCACATATTCAATTTTATAGGGTGAAATTCACAGTAAATCTGCAGTAACATATTTTGCAGGAAATTCTGCTACAGAAAAAAAACACTCCATGTGGCCATGTCTTTCGGCTTCCAAGGCAAACACAATGATATTTATGCTTACTTATTTGGTCTATTATTATACTATCATGTACGCATTATAAATGAATATCAATGTGTCTAGATGTTACCTTCAAGTCCATACTGAAATATTAAATGCACTAAAAGATTCATGAAACTAGTGTAAAGTAGAACTGACTTAGTTGCCCATAGCAATCAGATTCCATCTTTCGTTTTTTCACAGCTCCTTTGGAAAATGAAAGTTGGAATCTTATTGGTTGCAATGGGCAACTAAGACAGTTTTACATTACACCAGTTTGATAAATCTCCTCCAATGTATTTTTTATGGAGCTTTGAGGAAGCATGTGCTCTAATTATGGTGCTTTTTCAACAGGAGATAAAGTTAAACTAAAAATGCCGCCAAATATGCTTGTAAGAAGCTCAATGAAAAATGCTTTAAATTCATGTTTGTAGTCGGAATTGTTTTAATAACTGTTTCTGATATTCAGCGTGAAATAACCATGATTTCTATTCCGTTTTTTCTTCTGTGTTTTCCATTTAACATGTTCAAATAGTCAATCAACGGTAATTATTTCCATCAGTGTATTTACACTACACTGCTTTCCAGATATTAAAAGTGATTTCATAGGGGTTTCTAATATAAGATGAGTGAAATTCTTCTAAATGCATTTGAAACTGCTTACAGTTACACTTCTAGTCTCTTTCAATAAATGGTCATGTTTTTAGGGGGAATATTTTTGTTTGCTGTAAACTTGGCCTCAATTTTTCTCCCTTTTACTGTGGCGGACTGACTGTCATTTCTGTTATAGTATTCCGGTAATGTAAAGTCCCCTACCCAAAGGAAAGGGGATAACTGTTAGATTGGTGGTGGTTCTACTACTGCAACCCCCAATGTTTACGAGAATAGGGACTTTGTACCGCAAGGAGCCCCCCGAAATCAATGGATCGACCAGTCGGGTATGTACACAGCTGCTCCATTCATTGAAAGTTCCAGACATAGCTGAGTACATAGAAATAAATGGAGAAGCAGTGTGCATGCCCAATCGGCTTCTCTGTTCATTTTGGAGGCTCTATGGGATGCAATGGCCTTTTTTAGTTATCGTGGAGGTCCCAGCAGTATGACCCCACTGATCTAATAGTTATCAATACATAACAGGAATACCCCTTTAAGTTAATATTTGTTTTTCTGGGCTTATTTTTAACAAAGTTGCATATTTTAACAACTGATGAGAAAGATTGAGATGTTGTGGAAAATTGTGGGAAATGTAAGGAAATTCTATATTACGTATGACTCGAGATTGAGAACTCAATTTACAAAGTATTTGCAATGTGCTGGACAAGGCATGGATGAGATAATGGTTTCATCTCTGCTTCCAGTAATGGTAACAAAAACAAGAATCTCTCACATGCATTTCAGGCAGAATGTCTAGGAAGGGACACTTTGCTAGTTATGACTCACATAGCAACCAAAAGTCTGGAGCTTTCCACTTGTCCATCACCTGCCTACTCCATTATAATCTATTGCTGTTCCAAAATAAAGGTTTTTTTTTGGCTTGGACTAAGGCCAAATAGTACATTTGTTATTAATGTTATTAGTGCTGCCTGCAGGAATTGTTGGAGGTTTCTTAAATGTACATTGCACATTGTTGGTGATAGCTTCTACAGTAGGTATCCTGCTCAGTTAGGAAGGCATGTGCACTTTACAGCATCATGCTCTGTATAGGCAAGCTGCACCATACGAAAACTTGTAACAAAATATGGAATCACAATAAGGCCTCATTCACACAACTGTATTTTTCATTCGCATCCAATCCACATTTTTTGTGGATTGCACTCAGACCCATACATTTCTGTGCAGCCACAAAAAATGCAGACCGCACACAGATGTAGTCTGCATGCATACTTCATATGAAATACACAGATCAGATATGACACAAAAAATATTTGTTTCATAGCTGAACACACTGCTTCATAACAAATACCTTCAAATGAACTAAACATTTTTAAATAGTGGAGTAGTTTTTTGTAGATCAAGGTTTTTCTCTCACTGACTGTTGCTACAAATGTTTTTCTGGGTTATATTTGTATATTTTTGAGTGAGGAGGGGGATTTATCTTGGTAGATTTAGTATTTTGGAGTCTATTACCGTTCCATGTGTTTGTAACCCAGTTTTCCCAGGACGCTGAAATGCAAATCTGTTACGCTATGACACTATTTAGGAATGAGGAGTAGGATTTATCTTGGTAGATTTAGTATTCTGGAATCTATTACCGTTCCACATGGTGGTAACCCAGCTTTCCCGGGACCCTGAAATGCAAATCTGCCTATGGCATTATTTAAGAGTTGGTAGATTCAGTATTCTGTAGTCTATTACAGCTCCACATGGTTGTAACAAAATCTATTTTGTACTATTACTAACTAGGAGATTCCTTCCAACAAAATGACCACACTCACTGTGTATACAAATGTTATCCACACTAAATCCAGCCCTTTCTCCAACATTTCCTAGAATAAGTGCACTAGCATGAGAGGTGGAAGGAGGGGAAGAAGACATGGCTGCAGCCTGAGACAACAATGCACTACTTTTATAGTTTATTTTTCATAGTCTACAATTGTGATACCTGATGAAACAAGAGCAAATAACAACGTTACATAAGGAGATTAAGTTATGTTTTGTTGGTGGGTCTTTTTTGTGTTTGGATTCTAGTTCCCCTTTAAAGCTAATAAACATCATACAGAACTAATATTTAATTTTAATTCTAGATTAGAAACTTGCATTTGCAAAATGAAGTTTATGTCCCAAGAAATTACCCATTACCCAATGGGGGAATTTGTAGTCAGTTTTGCAGGAGTCTGATTTGTCCTAATTTGATCCAAATATATCATCACATAATGTTTGATACGTTTGGTGCATCTTTCAGTCCAACACTACTGTCTTGAGATGTTACTCCATTTACTACACTAGACCTTTACTGAGCTAAGATTAAGACAAGTTTTGCAATTTTTTAAAAAGTCGCAATTGCAAATAAGGCCTAAATTAGCTGGACCAGAGAACCATGCCTACTTTCCCACTCACTTTATCAAAGCTGGTGTGAGTGGTATAAAAACTTTTTGAAGCCAGAATTATGGAGTGCCGGACTTAAAGGGGTTTTCCGGGAGTTAACTACTGATGACCTATCCCCAGGATAGGTCATCAGCATTGGATGGGTGGGGGTCCAACACCCGGGACCCCCGCCGATCAGCTGTTTGAGAAGGCACCGGCGCTCCCGTGGACACCGAGGCCTTCTCTCAGCTTTTCCTAGGCCAGTGATGTCATGTTCATCGGTCACGTGGCCTAGGAGCTGAATGGGGCTGAGCGCGATACCAAGCACAGCCGCTGTACAATGCATGACGCTGTGCTTGGTAAGCTGAGAGAAGGCCTAGGCGCTCACAGGAGCGCCAATACCTTCTCAAAACAGCTGATCGGCGGGGGTTCTGGGTGCCAGAACCCCACCGTTCAGATACTGATGACTTATCCTGAGGATAGGTCATCAGTAGTTAACTCCCGGAAAACCCCTTTAATACACCCCCCCCCCATATGTATAATACAGTAGTTCTTCTAACTGATGAAGCTGGACTATAATAAACTATGAACACAGAATTAACTAGCTTGAAAGCTCAGAGGAAGTGGTCTCCATGTAAAGACTAAGGTCTGTAATTTTTGGTGCAGCTGAGTAAAAGAGAATTTAGCGGTTTTAAAGGTAGAAGCATAACCATATAATTTTAAAATGTTTATTCTGGATCTTGTGACCACATTATTTCAAGTTTCTCATTAAATGTCATATTCAGAGCCAAGAAGATTTTCACATTAGCTAACCCTATAAACTTCAAACCAAAATATCAGATATAAAAAAAAAACACTTAAAACATACCATACCAAACAGATTACCAAATTTAAATTAAGAAGTGATTTCTTAGAATTTTTACATAATAGTTTCTATGATAGGCAGAAAATACTAGACATAATGGGAACATTACCATGTCTATATCACAACAGAAGCTAAGTGAGAAAGCCCTCGAGCCCCAGTTGATAAAACTTAATGGCAGATTCTCAGCTCCCTGAATGTCAACAGCTGTCAGCAGAGTGGAAAATACTTTACTCCAATGGCAGCTTGGAATATCATTTTCTACTACAATTGTAGGTTTTATAGCAAACCTGATTTCTGTAAGAAATAATAAATTGTCAGCTATTTACTGTACACATAAAACTTTCCATCAAATTACCAGTGGAACTAGTGGAAATATTTTCTTTGGTTTAATATCTTTCTTTAATATGGAACTCTCAATAAAATATATCAAATTTAGATTTTGGTCTACATTCTGCTGGCAACAATTTTAGGTACTTTATTTGCCTTTGTCCAAGGCATCAGTATCACCTTTTAAATGTTGGACCTATACCTAAGATTTGAACCTAACTAAATTAGACATGCTATAAGTGGTGATCAGTGGACACCCTTATGGTCACATTTTTATGGCATATTTAGGCAAATATAACCTATAGAAAATTGCTCTATGGTGACAACACACCTGAAGCTTACAAGTTGGCAGTGAGTTTATAATTGAAATCACCCTCTACATTAAATTTAGTGAGCCTCCATAATGAATAATATGAAATCAACAGAGATGTACATGTAGTTTTATTTGCCCATATTAAAGACATCACATTTTATATTTAGGCGTAGAAATGTGAGGTCACTTCCAGCTTCCATTCAAATGTTAATCTACTGATCCATCCAGTTCATTACCAGCACTATCCATCTTTATCTCTTTCTGTCAGCTGCTGAAAGTGAGTGTCATTTGGTGGAGAGTGGAGGCTTTGTTAATTAACCAGTCAGCTTGTTAAAAAGCTTGGCGCACAGCTGGCTCTACTACCTCTAGTATATATTGTAAGTAGAGATCATTACAGTTACATATGAATACATATGAGGTAAGCGGCTGGCAAAAAACTGACATATGGTAGTTGCTGAAATATCAACATATGCTAATATCACGTCAATGTCCCTGCTGTGTTCGAGCAGCCAGATGCCCTAACTGCCATAACTACATACATTAGTAATATAGATTTTCTTTGGTTTATGTCAGACATAATTATTACCATATGTTCTGTCACCCGGTTTCCAATTATTGTACTTTACATTACAGTGACAGATGACAAGGGCTCATTTAGAACTGATGAGCAGCAGCAGCTTTTCATGACATGAAAGGGCCAAGCAATGAATTACATTGCCCCCGAATGTACAATATTGCTGCATCATGAAAGAAGCAGGATAGGAAGCTTAGCAATTGGTGTAATTTCTTGCTGGGAAAGACCTAGTGTACTGTGGATTATAATGCTGGATTGTCTTCAAGGATACCTTATGCTAATCATCAAGATTCTTTTACAGATTTGTCAAAGGGCGTCCATATAACAATATGCCACTAATGTCTTTTTACGTGGCTGAAACGTCTTTGGGTTGCCCCCAAGTACCATAGCCAGGGTGTGACCAGTACTTCTGCTGCCCCTCTAGTTAAACCCGACATAAAGACAAACATCGCTTTTTAACCAGAACCTGATTTTCCACATGTGATATACAAGGAAGAGAACTTCTTGAATTTGGTCAAGCTCTTGAACCTGCACACATTATTATGTTGAAGAATAAGCAAAATAATCACAGTCAGCCAGTTAGGTTGTGGAATGTGGCTCTAGTGATTGACTGAAGGTGAGAGACAAGCCAGGCCCTCGCTTAGCTCTCTAGGGAGTACAGAATGGTCTGAAGTCATAAGCGAGGTGGTTGTGGGGTTATTGTGGGCGTAAAGTGGTAGTTGCTCTGCCCCTTTTTCTTTTCTCTTGTCAGTACCATTACTGTGAGAGGGGAAGTGGTTTAGTGGTGTTTGTGGGTGTGGCTTAACTGGCAAAGACATGGCCTTTTTGGGCTTATGCAAGTGGCCACCCTAGTGACTCCTAGAGAAAACATCAGTTTGCTGCCTGCTCATCTGACTTTTTAACCTCCTGTCCTGCAAGTGCACTTTATGAAATAAAGGACATTCCACATTACAGCAAGTGCCATGTGGTTTTTACTTCTGTCATGGGGAGCCGGCGGTGCGCTTCCCCTGTGCTGCGCCGCCAGAGATCCCCTGTTGTGTCAGAGCGAGGATGCGACTAGCATCCTTGTCTCCATGGCGACGCTTGCAGGGAGGATCTGGCGCGCGTTTGTGAACGCTGGCTGCATTGCCAGCGCTCAATATATTTTGATATTATTTATATTTATTTATAAGCTCTGTATATGGGGTCATGTGGCGCTGACCACGCCACATGACCAATTAGGAATTACCTGGCCAAACGTGACCAGCACTCATTATGCAAATCAGTTCATGTGACGCTGGCCACATCACATGACCTATCTGGAGGGCTATTTAAACTGGCAACCTGTGGTCACAGTCACTGTGATTAGTCTTACTAAGCAGTGCTGTGATCGTTACCCTTGCTATTGGATTTATTGTGTATTGGACTTTCTGGCTTACGGACTTTTGGACTTTCATTTTGCCTTTTCCCTCGGATATTGACGTTATCTCCTGGTTTGACTCGGCTTGCTTACTTTGCTATTTATTGTGTTAGTTCTGTCTTTGTTTGTCTTTCCCCGTTTTCCCTTTCCCTGCCCTGTGCACTTATTCAGAGTTGAGACTATCGCCAAGTTACGGTTTTGCCGCCTAGGGCATATACTGTAAGTAGGTAGTGTCAGTGGTGGGGTTCAGACAGGGCTCACTACCCCTCTCCCCCGCTGTGACAACTTCTTAATGGATTTATTTACTGGACTACTATTTTACATTGAGCACCACTGTGTAGAATGAATGAGACTCTGATCATGATTATTTAATGGATGGATTACCTCCTGGGATAATTTCAACTCTTCTACTTCCTTAGATTTTGGTTGAGGCAACTGTCTAGACAGAAATATAATACTGTGCATACAGAAAAGCGTTCGTGATGCAAACCTTATCCAGAGAAGTCCTGCAAAACTGTCAACAAAAACAAGGGCTTGCGTTGTGGCACAACCAGCGACCTGTTGTGTTTTGCCTCAAGTAGGACATCACGAACTGGCATTCAATTGGGCCAACACTATGAATGTCAGCCAATTGCTTTATGAAAACATAATAAAAGTAATAATGAAATATATTTGTGTTGATTTTGAATTAGTCTCCTCTAACTTTGGCGCATACAATAGATTCAGAGCAATCGAACAATGAATGTGCTACATAATACATAATGTAGATTGTTCTTGCAGTTCTTAACCTACTGAGTTATATAGTAGGTTATAGTACATTGGAATAATTATATAGAATAATTATATAGTAGGTTATATAGTACATTGGAATAATTTCTTATAGATGTTCCTTGTAATGGTCTTTATAGGGAACTAGCAGAAAGACCCGGCTTCGCCTGGGTATATTTCATCTATTTATTTAATGTTTCTGTGTGTCGTTGCAGAGAGAAAGTCAATGCAGCTGACAGACATTGATTTTTACCTTCATTTTTTCAATCCCTATTGGCTGCGGAGTGGGAGGGGGTGTGGTTTAATGGGACACGGGGGGGGGTTAAGTCCTTCATTTCAGGGTGGCCTGAATTATAGGTTAATACCATGGTAATTTGAGGAAACACAATGGGTAGCAGTGAAAGAAAACATTGCTTTGCGCGGGTATATTTAATCTATTTCATTTAATGTTTCTGTGTGTCGTTGCAGAGAGAAAGTCATCCTCCCTCCCATCCCTGCAGCTGACAGATGTTGATTTTTACCTTCAATTGTTCAATCTCCATTGGCTGCGGAGTGGGAGGGGTCATGGCCTGACTGAGTCGGGGGCGTGACGTTGCAAGACCTGGGGCGGGGTTTTAAGTCCTTCTTTTGATGGTGGCCAGAATTACAGGTCGATGCCATGGTAATTTATAAGGACACGCCATGGGTAACAGTGGAAGAAAACATTGCTTTGCATGGGTATATTTAATCTATTTCATTTAATGTTTCTGTATGTTGTTGCAGAAAGAAATCCAACTTCCCTCCCACCCCTGCAGCTGACAGAAGTTGATTTTTACCTTCATTTTTTCAATCCCCGTTGGCTGCGGAGTGGGAGGGGTCGTGGCCTGACAGAGTCGGAGCGTGGTTTCCCGAGATCTGGGGCGGGGGTCAGAGTGTCATGAATTACAGGTCGATGACATGGTAATTTATGAGGACCCGCAATGGGTAGCAGTGGAAAAAAACATCTTTTATTAGTACTGAATGGTTGTAGTCTAAAATTAGTCAATTTCATCTACGATTTTTGTGTGTCGTTGCAGAGAGAAATTCACCCTCCCACCCCTGCAGCTGATTTTTTTCAATCCCCGTTGCCTGCGGAGTGGGAGGGGGCGTGGCCTGGCAGAGTTGGGGGTGTGGATTATCAAGATGCTTCGAACGGTTGTAGTCTGAAATTAGTCTATTTCATCTAAAATTTTGTGTGTCATTGCAGAGAGAAATTCACCCTCCCACCCCTGCAGCTGACAGAAGTTTATTTTTCCCTTCATTCTTTCAATCCCTGTTGGCTGCGGAGTGGGAGGGGGCATGACCTGACAGAGTTGGGGGTGTGGCTTAGCAAAGCGCTTCGCATAGGTGATTTAATCTATTTCATTTAATGTTTCTGTGTGTCGTTGCAGAATGGCTGCAGAGTGGGAGGGGCGTGGTCTGACAGAGTTGGGGGCGTGACTTAGCAAGACTATTCGAACAGTTGTAGTCTTTAATTAGTCTATTTTATCTAAAATTTTTGTGTGTCGTTGCAGAGAGAAATTCACCCTCCCACCCCTGCAGCAAACAGAAGTTTATTTTTACCTTCATTTTTTCAATTCCCATTGGCTGCGGAGTGGGAGGGGGCGTGACCTGACAGAGTCGGGGGCGTGGATTAGCAAGATGCTTTGCATGGGTGTATTTAATCTATTTTATTTAATGTTTGTGTGTGTTGTTGCAGAAAGAAAGTCAACCTCCCACCCATCCCTGCAGCTGACAGAAGTTGATTTTTACCTTTATTTTTTCAATCTCTTTTGGCTGCGGAGTGAAAGGGGGTGTGGCCTGATGGAGTCGGGGCTGTGGCTTAGTGAGACCTGGGGCGGGGGTTTTAAGTACTTCTTTTAGGGTGGCCTGAATTAAAGGTCAATACCATGCTTATTTATGAGCCCACACAATAGACAGCAGTGGAGGAAAACATCTTTTATTACTACTGAACTGTAGTAATAGAAAAAAACATAAGTTATATTTATGGTAACCGGAATACCTTTAACAGTGTCAGTGAATAGAAATGGATGAGATTCTCAGCTGCTGATAATTACCTGGTTGTTATGGAAACTCCCTCCCTGTGTGTGCCTTTGCAGAGAATGGCAGTTGGAGTTTAAAACCAAAGCTCCCAGTTGTAATGTTGGCTAATGGAGATCATATTTTGGGAATATCTCAGGAACGGTATGTCCTAGAGAGATGAGACCTGGTCTAAAACCTTACCGGACACCTGATGTACCTGTGTGCCGAATTTGGTGAAAATCGGTCCAGTAGTTTGGTCGCGCATAGAGAACAGACAGACAGACAGACAGAAACTCATTTTTATATTATTAAGAGATCTGTCACCAGGTTTATGCTGCCCTATCAGAAGGCAGCTTGAAGTGGTGGTAGACGGCCTGATTATAGGAGAAAGCTGTCAGTGGTGGGGGCCCTCTGCTCATGAATATTGAGGACATAATTAAAAGTACTCCAGTGATGCACCTAATAAACTTTATTTTGTCCTCACATAGGGCAGCATAAACCTACTGACAAATCCCCTTAAAATAGAGTATCATTGTATATGCAGCAAGTGTGGTAGTGGCTATGATGGCAGTAGTAGTATTTATAGTTCATAGAAGCAAACTCCCCATCTGGTGCTGGAGGCCCCTGCCTGGTGGTAGTTGGGGTGCACTTTAACGTATCTGTTTGGCAGGGTGCAAGGTAGGGGATCAATAGAGGGAGGGCCGGTGGATGGTTGAGGCAATGACCAGGCCCAGTATAACCTATATATTTCCTTGGTATGTAATATGTATATAACTAATCACTTTAAATACTAAAATACAAATTCGCAGTACAAATTCAAATCTTTATTTACTTAATTACTTATTTAATTACACAAATGCCCATTCCCAAAAATCATGAGAAAAACATCACAGGAAGGATTCATACACCACATATATTGAAAGTGCAAATATATTGTGATTATAAATGCATAAGACTGCCAGATATTAACTATTTGCTTGCCCATATTCAGCCATGTGGGATGCACAGTGCATGAAATGAATAAATGACAATAACCCTTTTAGCAACAATTAACCCTTGCAGTGGTCTTCTGGGGCACTGTATTGATGCATAAGATAAATGTAAGTACCAAACATCTTAAATCACCTATGAGCAATGAGTAAAGACAATGGGCCTCATTTATCAAAACTGCCTAACAGTAAAACTGTCTTAGTTGCTCATAGCAACCCATTATCTTTTAGGAAATGAAAGCTTAGCCTTTGATGGGTTGCTATGGGCAACTAATATAGTTTTGCTGTTAGCCAGTTTAGACAAATGAGGCTCAATGTTTCCAGGCATGTTCAGGTTTCCACTGGACATTAAGGGCCACCGTGTGAATAGGCCCCATTCACTTCAATGAGAACGGGCAGCCGTGGCACGGAGCCGGCTCAGTGCCATGGCTCCGCACAAAAAAATAGAACATGTCCTATTCTTGTACGGACAAGAATAGGTATTTTGAACGGGCCGCCTGGCCGTGTGTTCCGCAAATTGCGGAACACATGCCGGGCGGCATCCGTGGTATTGCGGATCCGCATTTTTGATTTATCAAAGCTAGTATCATGGTAAACTAGCTTAGTTACCCATGACAACCAATCAGATTCCACCTTTTATTTTCCAAAGGAGAACTGAAAAATGAAAGGTGGAATCTAATTGGTTGCTATGGCCAGTTTTCCTTTACATTATTTTTGATAAATCTCCCCCGAAACATTTACTACAAGACAAATACCTTGGAGTGGCTGGAAAACTGAGAATACAGTGGGGAAAAGTATTTAGTCATCCACCAATTGTGCAAGTTCTCCCACTTAAAAAGATGAGAGAGGCCTATAATTGACATAATAGGTAGACCTCAACTATGAGAGACAAAATGAGAAAAAAAAATCCAGAAAATCACATTGTCTGATTTTTAAAGAATTTGTTTGCAAATTATGGTGGAAAATAAGTATTTGGTCAATAACAAAAGTTTATCTCAATACTTTGTTATATATCCTTTGTTGGCAGTGACAGAGGTCAAACATTTTCTGTAAGTCTTCACAAGGTTGGCACACACTGTTGCTGGTGTATTGGCCCATTCCTCCATGCAGATCTCTTCTAGAGCAGTGATGTTTTGGGGCTGTCGCTGGGCAACACAGACTTTCAACTCCCTCCAAAGGTTTTCTATGGGGTTGAGATCTGGAGACTGGCTAAGCCACTCCAGGACCTTGAAATGCTTCTTACGAAGCCACTCCTTTGTTGCCCTGGCGGTGTGCTTGTGATCATTGTCATGCCACGTTTCATCTTCAGTGCCCTTGCTGATGGAAGGAGGTTTGCACTCAAAATCTCACGATACATGGCCCCATTCATTCTTTCATGTACACGGATCAGTCATCTTGGACCCTTTGCAGAGAAACAGCCCCGAATCATGATGTTGCCACCCCCATACTTCACAGTAGGTATGGTGTTCTTTCGATGCAACTCAGCATTCACTCTCCTCCAAACACGACGAGTTGTGTTTCTACCAAACAGTTCTACTTTGGTTTCATCTGACCTTATGACATACTCCCAATACTCTTCTGGAACATCCAAATGCCCTCTAGCAAATTTCAGACGGGCCCGGATATGTACTGGCTTAAGCAGGGGGACACGTCTGGCACTGCAGGATCTGAGTCCCTGGCGGCGTAGTGTGTTACTGACGGTAGCCTTTGTTACGTTGATCCCAGCTTTCTGCAGGTCATTCACTAGGTCCCCCGTGTGATTCTGGGATTTTTGCTCACAGTTCTTGTGATCATTTTGACCCCACGGGGTGAGATCTTGCGTGGAGCCCCTGATCGAGGGAGATTATCAGTGGTCTTGTATGCCTTCCATTTTCCAGTTGTTGCTCCCACAGTTGATTTCTTCACACCAAGCTGCTTGCCTATTGCAGATCCAGTCTTCCCAGCCTGGTGCAGGTCTACAACTTTGTTTCTGGTGTCCTAAAACAGCTATTTGGTCTTCACCATAGTGGAGTTTGGAGTGTGACTGTTTGAGGTTGTGGACAGGTGTCTTTTATACTGATGACAAGTTCAAACAGGTGCCATTACTACAGGTAATGAGTGGAGGACAGAGGAGCCTCTTAAAGAAGAAGTTACAGGTCTGTGAGAGTCAGAAATCTTGCTTGTTTGTTGGTGACCAAATACTTATTTTGCACCATGATTTGCAAATAAATTAGATGGATTTGTTTTCTCATTTTGTCTCTCATAGTTGAGGTCTACCTATGATGTCAGTTACAGGCCTCTCTCATCTTTTTAAGTGGGAGAACTTGCACAATTGGTGGCTGACTAAATACTTTTTTTTCCCCACTGTACATCCTATTATAGTATTACGACAAGTATAAGTATTTCTTTGAATATAAAATTGTATTTTTATATATCAGATAGTAGTAGAAATAACCCTTGTGTTTTGTTTTGCTTTTATTTTTCCATGGAAAGACTGAAGACTATGAGCTTTGTCGAATTCCTTCACCTCTAGGACCAGTACTATCAGAAGGGGTTCCTAGGAAAGAATTAGAGATAAATATAAATTAAGAAATTAAATAGGCATTTCTAGAGCAGTTTACTACATGTTCTATATTATATAGAAAGTGAATCCGAAAAATACTCTGTAGGCACAGAGCGGGAGATTTATGAAACCTGTGCTTTTTTCCTGTATAGGGAAATAAGGTATTCCTGTGCATCCCAGCTCAGTGTATGTCTTATAACTGGGCATTGCATGGCCATTATCTTGGCTTACTTAGACACCACACCTATATAATACAATAAGTATAAAAGCACAGCCTTTATACAACATATGTCACTTTGCTTGGTTGGCTATGAGGAGACCACAGCTCTCAACAGAACGCCGCATCGTCTTCAAACATCTGATTGGCGGGGGTGTTGCTGGAACCCTCACTGATTTTACATTGATGACATATCCTGAGAATAGGTCATCAATACAGGAATACTGGAAAACCCCTTTAATTAGAGTGAGTACAGATAAGTGGGACAAAGGTAACTAAGGAAATTGGTGGATTGTAGTACCAAGACAAGTTAACAAACGAGGGTTAATTTTATTATTTAGTATGAAACAAAGACGCCTTAGGAGCAACCAGAGATGATTTTCACACATAGGCCTGTAACCATGACAAGAGGGCATCCTCTACATCTAGAAGAAAGACGGTGTACCATCAACATAGAAGGGAATTTTTTACTGTAAGAGCACTGAGACTATATAACTCTCTGCCATCAGATGTTGTAGTGGTTGAGTCATTGAAAATGTTCAAAAAGAACATGCATGCCTTTCCTGAAAGGTATTTAATGTTAAAATCACAAGCTGAATTTGTTAGATTTCTGAAGTTGATCATGGGATTTATGCTAGTTGTCATTAATTTAGGTGGGAAGAATTTTTTTTTGGCCTCATAGGAGGTTTTGCCCTTGTCTTGATCACACAGTAAGATTACAGGTTGACACGTGTCTGTTTTAGTAACTATGCACATTTCCCATGTAATAATTTTGGAGCATGTTTTTATATAGCTCTATGCTGTGCCATGAATTCCTAAATGGATATTACAATTGGAGGTGTTCCTGCACAGTGTCACAACACCTATTAAAGCATTCAACCATAAACTTCTAGTAGGAATAACAGTGGAATAGCACAAGATACAGTTAGTTATAAGAATGGAAGCTCCAGAAGGGTAACTTAATGTGGAATACAATTATTTACTAAAGCAGATGCGTCAGGAGTGGTGGGATATCCTATTTAAGGGACCTCTCTTTTTTCATTATTTTCATTCATTATTCCCCCTATGCCTATTTTTGGCATAGAAAAGTCACAAATCCATGGACTTTTATAGTCACAACTGGCATTTTAAGCAGCCTTCGACAATTTTATGAAAAGGGAGCATGGCAAGGGCTGAGTGTAGGTAGGTCCATTGTCTCCAGCTCATTTTATTTAGCCAGAAACTGGTGTAAATAAAGCCTCATTCACATGTTTGTTTCTCGGACGTGTGCTGTACGTGTTCTCCACGGACTCTCCTCTTCATTTGAATGTGTGTGCTCAGACATCAGTGTTTCATCACGGTCCATGGGTCAGTGTTTTTAGCACGGATGCATGTCCTATCTTGATCCGTGTTCCCGGATCCCTCACGCCTATTATAGTCTATGGGTCCGCGAAAAGCACTGATGCAACATGGATGCCATCCATGTTGCATCTGTGTTTCACTGATCATTAAGAAGAGATGCTTTGAAAATTATTTTTCAGCAGTTCAGTTTCAGTGAAACATGGATGTGACACGGACAGCAAAAAACAGACACATGGACCCAACACGAATCCTTCACGGATGTATCACTGACCATCTGCTCATGGATTTGAGCACGGACATGGAGGTGTGAATGAGGCTTAATGACTTAAATCTACAGTTGCTCAGAGCTGCCATAGGTTTCATTCCAGCATATGGACTGCCAGAGGAGCCATGAATTTTATGATGAGACCTGTGCCTTGTCATAAATTGCACAACTCCTCTGGCAGTGCAGGCCCCATCAAGACCAGCATAGCAGATGCCGGTCTTCATGAATCAGGGCCAATGTGCCTATGTAACAGAACAGAAAATAACATCACCAGTGATGACCAACTCCTCAGCTGGAGTGCCCAGCCAAAAATATCTCCCTTTATCATTAGGGCTCCCCGAGTAGGCTATAAAGGAGGCCAGATAGATATTTACATAGGTTGCTTGCAGCAGAACATGAATTTTCATGTTTTCAGTTAGTGTTTCTAAGTAGGTTAAAGTTATCTGGTTATATATCACTGCTCTTTAGAGAGATAAAACTATAGCAGTCGCTTGTTTTCTAGTAATTGTTGGCCCCATTAGACAAGTCAAAACAATGGAGTGACAAAGCCACAGCAAATTATCTGGACAAAGGGCACATAAAGGAGATGATTAAGGCCACTTTCACATTAGCGGCAGCACGGATCCGGCAGGTGAAGGGTTCCGCTGGATCCGTGCTGCCGCAGGTACACGTGAGGAGCCGGAGCAGCGCTCTAGCCCCACACGTGTCACATACACATACACACACACATACACACACACACATAGACATACACACAGACATACACATACACAGACATACTTACATGCTCCCAGCAGCTCCGCACAGCACAGGAGGAGGAGGACGCCACGCACATAGGAAGATTCCCCACAGTGCCCTCTGCTGGAGGGAGAATCTTCCAATGTGCGCGCAGTCCTCCTCCACCTGTGATGTGCGGAGCTGCTGGGAGCATGTAAGTATGTCTGTGTATATGTCTATGTGTATGTCTGTGTGTATGTCTGTGTCTGTCATGTGTGGTGTGCTGTGGACGGATCCGTCATGAACTCCATTGAAAGTCAATGGAGGACGGATCTGTTTACTGAGTGTGTCACACCAAACGAATCTGTCGCCATTGACTTCCATTGGGGGTCATTCCGGATCCGTCTTGGTGCGGATAAACAGTATGGAGAGCAAACCGCAGCATGTTGCGGTTTGCTCTCTGGTCTGAAGACTGAACGGAATGCTTTCAGGAGCATTCCGTTGTCTTCAGTTCAGTTTTGTCCCCATTGACAATGAATGGGGACAAAACTGAAGCGTTTTATTGAGTATTGATATTGAGTTCCGTCATAGGGGCTCAATACCGGAATAAAACGCTTCAGTTTTGTCCTGATTCATTGTCAATTCCAAAACGCAAGTGCGAATGTAGCCTAATATATAGGCACACAGACTAGGGTTAAGTTGGAAGTTAAATTGAAAGTTCATGTGTCTCCGTTTTATTGTACAATACAATACAATACACTTTAATGATCCCGAGGGGAATTTCGGATGTTGCGGTTTGCTCTCCGGTCTGGAGACGGAACGGAATGCTTTTAGGAGCATTCCGTTCTCTTCAGTTCAGTTTGAGCCCCTATGACGGAACTCAATGCCGTAAAAAGTAAAAGCTAGTGTGAAAGTATCCTAAATCCAATACGTTATTGTTGGATTTAAGCAACATTAATGCTTTTATGTAAAAGTTATGTTATTTATATAGTGCAGGACCAGCAAATCATGTAACATCTGCAATGGTGGCTACTTTGGTTATAACATGGTCAGACTGTAGTAATAGGTTACAGTGACAATAGGTCCCCAGATTCACAAAACATATGGAAGGTTATGTGCTTTTTATTGTTTTGGCAAAGGAGTTGCACTAATTGAGTTAATGTACTCTAAACATAGCTTGGCAATCAATACTCTCCATTTCCATCAAGTATAAGACAGCTTTCCTTAGGGACTGTCATGCAATATGAATGTTCCTTATGGATCCTTCTGCATGTGATATACAGCACCCATAGCTATGTCCTTTGTACAAGATAAGATAGAAAAGAAATATTCCTACTTAAAGATCCACTTTTTAAAAACTAATACCTTAATATCAGCAGAGAAGTGGCCCCATGATAGAAAATGGAGATAAGCCTCAAAAGTTCCTTTGTGCTGGGACAGTCCTGAGAGCAGCTTATGGTCTGAACTTCTCTGTGGCCAAAAAACATTTCCATTTCTACGGGAGAAAGGAGTATAGAAGAGTCTAGAATGGATATCTCTTCATGAGCGGGAGGGACAGAGAACCTGAGAACTAGAACACAGTAACAAAGTAACAGCACTGTAACACATTTCTTCAGCCCCATGTCTTATTTTGTAATTAGACAGAATAACGATTCCAAGATCAATCTTTGACCTTAGATATTTCTGAAGAATAAAACAGCAAAGCATGTCTTTAATACTGCCATTGTGACATCACAGGATTCTATAAGGGACATATTTATGAAACTGTCTAAAAAACTGTCTTTGTAGCCCACAAGAACCTGCCACAGTGAAATGATAGCCAAGCTGTATTTGGTTGCTATGGGCAACAAAGTGTTTCTTTTAATCAGTTTCATAAATCTACCTCAATGACATTCTTATACCACTAAGAACTCAAAATGTGAGAACATCCAAAGTATTTTATTTAATGCATTTTTTTGATTCTTGCAGTTTTGATCCATTTTGCTGAGCTGAACACAGTAATGGATACACAAAAGAGAATCTCTCCTTATACTTTCACCCTTTTTTCCTATAATTGGCTGAAAAAAATTGCAACAAAAGCTGCATGTGTGACTCCACCCGTAAACATGCATTAAATAATCCTTTTAAGCTTCACATATATCAGCTGTTCCAGATATACAGTATGTACATAGTTAAAATGTGAATGAAGCTGCAAGCTCCTATTGGCTAATAACCCGGTTTAAAAAACCTTCTCGGACACCTGATGTGCTTATATGCCAAATTTGGTGCAGATCGGTCCAGTTGTTTAGCCGTGCATAAACAACAGACAGAAAGAAATTCATTTATATGTATAAACTAGCTGAAGGACCCGGCTTCGCCCTGGTATATGTAATTTATTTCATTTAATGTTTGTGTGTGCGTCGTTAAAAGATATCGAGAGTGACCTCTACAGTAACCGCCCCTTTAACAGTGACCTCCACAGGAGCCCGCCCCTTAACAGTAACATCCACAGCACCCTCCACTTTAACTGTGACCTCCACAGCAGCTAGGTTGTCCACTGTCTTCATCCCAGAAAGCCAGACCTCACCGGCCATGCCCCCAAAAGTGAAGCAGCACCCCCAGTTCCCATGAAGCCACACCACTAAACATGAGGCCATGCCCCCTGGCTCCGTGAAGACACGGAAGAGAAGCTGTCTGAGTGTGAGCTACTGAAGGGTGGACATCCCTGTGTCCATCCAGGCACTGCGTCGGACGGAGAACAGGTAGCCAGAAAACTGGACTGTCCAGCCTAAAGCCAGACATCTGGCCACCCTAACATCAACCTGCCCCTAGGGTGGCCAGAGGTCCGGTTTTAGGCTGGACAGTCTGGCTTTCAGACTCCCTGTCCACCGTCCAGCGCAGGGCCTGAAGAGACACAGGGATGTCCACCCTTTCAGTAGCTCACGTTCAGACAGCTTCTCTTCATGGAACCAGGGGGTGTGGCCTCGTGTTTAGGGGTATGGCATCATGGGGACCAGTGGCACGGCTTCACGTTGGGGGGAGGCTGGACAGTCTGGTTTTCAGACTCCCTGTCCTCTGTTATGTGCAGAATGGACATGAATGCTGGATGGACACAGGGATGTCCTTTTGAACAGGTCACTCTCAGACAGCAGCACTGTGCAGGCTGAGCATGAGCTGCAGGGAGAAATTCACTCTCCGCCCTCCCCTGCAGCTGACAGAAGGTGATTTTTACCTTCATTTATTCAATCCCGGTCAAATGCGGCGTGGAAGGGGCGTGGCCTGACTGAGTCGGCGACGTGACTTAGTGGGACCTGGGCTTTCTTTTGAAGATGGCCTCAATTACAGGTCAATGCCATAGTAATTTAGGAGGAAAGTGGGTAGCAGTGCAAGAAAACATTTTTTATTACTACTGAACTGTAAATATGTGAAATTTACATTATATGAGGTAATGATTGATGATGAATTAGTCTAAAACATAAAGTATATTTATGGTAGCCGGAATACCTCTTTAACAGTGTCATCCACAGCGCTCTGCCCCTTTAAAGCAGACCTACAGCAGTGAACTGGCCAGGTTGTTACGGAAACCTGATATGTGTGGAGGCTAACTGCCTGTGAGCTTCTATTGGCTGATAAGGGTCATGTGACCAGGCTTCTATTGGCTAATGCATTTTTTGGGAATATCTCAGGAACGGTACGTCCCGGAGAGCTGAGACCCGTTCTAAAACCTTCGCAAACACCTGATGTACCTGTGTGCCAAATTTCGTGATTGTAGCTGCGACGGTGCGGATTCCTTTAGCTGACATACACACACACACACATATACTCAGCTTTATATATTAGATTTGTCCCATCTTCTCCTGTCCGTATGGTGGAAACTGAAATATACTTCAGCTAGTTTTCTGGAGTGAATTAAAATAAATGTGTCGGCTGTTGAGACTCCGCCCTTCAGTTAAGCTCCACCTAAAGTGTTGAGAGCTGTGGATAACATAAAAAGTCACAAAATTCTTGTACAAAATGCCTTTTGAGTAGAGATGAGCAAACGTGCTCGTAACGAGCACTGTACCACTCGGCTCCCCTGCGCTCGCATGGGCGCAGGCAGCCGCTTCCGTCCTCCTCACCTGACGGAAGCGGCTGCCTGCGCCCATGCGAGCGCAGGGGAGACGAGCAATACAGTGCTCGTTACGAGCACATTCGCTCATCTCTGTTTTTGAGTCACAATTTGTAACATTGTTAAACGAAAAACCTGGTGCAAACTTTGGTAAATGACCCCAATTACTATTGCACATTTTATTGGCCTTGGGTTGTTTGTCTTTTACATTTGATTTATGCTCTGGTTCTGCTGTGTTTGTTATTCTAATCCAGTGATGTTAGAGGCAAACAACTATGTTTCTTCAATGACTGTGAATGTAAATCCACTGCCTGGGCTGCACGTTCCTCTTAATTAGTTTCTGGCTTTAATGGAGAGTAGCATGAAAAGTCAATGCATTGTGGCCGCGTGTAGGTGACATCTGTATGAAGAGCAATGTGGATCATGTTACTATCAAAAATAGGCTTCTTAACCCAAAGTCAACACTTCCTGCTATATCACCAGATCATGCTGAGTAATGGTGAATGCTTGTCACACTGATGAACTTTTCACGTTAGTATTGATTGTGTAAATGGTTGACATGTGGAGGATTAGCCATCATCTGTTCCTGTTTTTAAAAACCTTTCAGTGACTAAAATTGTATTTACCACTAATAAATATGTATATATTATCATATTGAATTCCTGTATATGTGAAATGACATTTCTTTCACGGATTTCAGGAAGTTCAGTGGTTTGTATCATATTGCATATCAGTATCAGAAACGTATGATATTCCATGCTGGATATAAATGGCACATCCTCTTATAATACTGATTGATAATAGCAGCCATCATCTATGTTAATACAACCTGAAAATTAATTTTATTTATAATGGAAACCTCAATGGAACTCTGGATCCTTAAAATGACAGATACAGCCAGAGTTCCCTCAAACCTTAGCAATCTGGAAAGGAAAGAGGTAAACATGTACTAATGGAGTTAGGGTTATCCCATCATAGACAATGGGGGCATATCGCTAGGATATGCCACCATTGTCTGATAGGTGGGGTCCCACCTCTGTGACCTGCACCTACATCAAGAACGGAGCGGGGAAATGAATGGAGGGCGCACTGCGCATGCGCAGCCGTCCTCCATTCATGTCAATGGGGTTGTCAGCGCTCAGCTATTTCCACCTTCCCCATAGAAATGAATAGTAGCAGGGGCCACGAGTGCACGGCGCACTCCCATTTACTTGTATGAGAGCAGCGGGGAGCAGCGCTTGGTGGTGGACTGACCCCGGTAAATCCAGGGCCCTCCAGCCACAGCTCTCTCCGCTCCGTTCTTGTAGGTGTGGGTCCCAGAGGTGGGACCCGCACCTATGAGATGAGGGGGGCATATCCTAAGAATGCCCCCATTGTATGTGGTGGGAATACCCATTTAATGAACTAAATTATATATATATATATATATATATATATATATATATATATATTTATCGTTCTGCAGGGTGCAGTATTTTTAACTTTATCATTTCCAGGGATCAGTGGATGCCACCCATGCCCCACTGTAAAAGATTGTCCCATAAGGAAATAAAAATGCTGACCATTGTGGACACTCGAGAAAAAAAAAGATACAAAAGCTTTTTAAGGCCCCATTCTACACGCGTGTTTCACTGTACGGCGGCGGCCTCAGGAAGCGCACAGCGTCATAGCAACCAATGACGCCGTGCGCTCCCGTCCTGTGGGGCAGCACAGGCCGGGCTTTCACGGCCCGTATATGGCTGTGAAACACGGTCATCTGAATGGAGCCTAAGGCCTCATGCAGACGGCCTTTTTGCAGACCGCAAACCATGAATCCTTAAAATACGGAAAGTAGCAGCATGCATCCAGCACTTTCCTCAGTCGCATTTATTGAAATGTCTATTCTTGCCCGCAAAATGGACAAGAATAGGACATGTTTTATAGTTTGTGGAAGAGCTGCCCGGATGTGGAGGGCACACGGATGACATGTCATCCATGTACTGTCTGTATTTTATGAGGGTCCCATAGGAATTAACGGAAGTCTGAATACGATCTGCAAAAATTGAGGATGGGGCGCAGACCCAAAATATGGTCATGTGCATGAGGTCTAAAACACAACCCATTCTTATGGTTGGCCACCATATTTTATATGATTTTGCCAAGTCCCACAGAGCAGAAGCTGTTATTTCCAGTGGCTCTCTGTACCAGTTATCAAACGGAAGTACATCTCTATGATGGGAGTTATCCATGTAAAAACACTAGGGACATTTTAAAGGGGCAGATCAGGAATCAAAAGTGATCTTTTTGATCATTGCCCCATGTAAACATGCCATAGATCACCTGATAAATGAGCAAACGCTCTTTGTCATGTGCTCGCTTCTTTCACACATCACCAAAACACTGTTGGCAGCACTACGTCCATATAAACAGCGCATGTGCTGCTGACAATGTGCAAAGGAAATGAGGACAAATAATTCTAGTAACAATTGTGTATCAAGGACTGATTGACTTGTATATGGTTGGGCCACTTGTTCAAGGCATACCATAAGCCCGTGTAAAAGAGGGCCCGTTAGTCATGGAGGGACTTTGTGTGCCAATTAGGTATCTCAAGAGCACCATTCTTCTAAGTTGATTCGTATTACAAGCACACCTTAGGCATTAATTACACTTGTTAGTTCCTTTCCATCAAGTTTCTGTAAATGTTTGATGGCCAGGAGAATATACAGTAGAATGTTGTATTCTGTTCTGTAAAGATAAAGGAAAACTGATGTATCCCTCATAAGTCAATGTAGTCCATCGGTATACATTAAAAGTATGTTAAGGTAACTACACTGGACACCCAACTGGCAGGACCTTCGTAAATCTCTAGAGTAAGGGGCTCATGTCCCGTTTGAAAAGAGTGGTGGCCGAGCATGTACATTGGTGCTCCTGTGAAACTTTATGGAACTCCCAGAGATTGCAGACCACACATCTATCATTGCCAATTTTATAGACTACAAATAGAGTGGTAGTGGGCATGATCAATCATATCTCTATTGAAATGACAGACAAGGGATCACAGCTCTGGCTAAGGCTATGTTCACATCACCATTATTGATTTTCATTATTCTGCTCTACCTCAGGAGCAGAACAATGAAAAAAGACAGACGTTCTGTATCTGGCACATAACTGAAACCAATGCTGCCCGTAGATTATAATGAGGTTTATCAGGTTCCTGTCAGGGAGCCCAACATTTCACCAGACAAAGTAGAGAAGTATGCTGAACTATTTGGTCGGTCTTTTTTTTAAGAGACTCTGTGGATAGGTGATAACTAGAGATGAGCGAGTACTAAAATGCTCGGGTGCTCGTTATTCGAGACGAATTTTTCCCGATACTCGGGTTCTCGTTTCGAGTAACGAACCCCATTGAAGTCAATGGGAGACTTGAGCATTTTTGCGGGGGACCAAAGCTCTTCACAGGGAAGTTTGCCTGAAAACCTGGAAACCTCAGAAAATGATGGAAACACCACGGAAATGGACAGGAAACAGCAGGGGCAGCATGCATGGATGCCTCTGAGGCTGCTTAATCCCACCATTACCCCAAATCCTCAGGCAACAGCCTGGTGGTTACCCTCATGGCAATTGTGCTCACCCAGACCAAGAAAGGCGAGGCAAATACCCATCACATGTTAGGGAAGCACCCAACTAGGTGCAACGAAGGTCCATCACCACCTGCAGGTGACACCACTGCTCATGCTGGCACTGCAGCTAAAATCAAGTTTAGTATCTGTACTTATCAGTTGCTGTGCCTGCTGGTGGTATAGTGGTGAGCATAGCTGCTTCCCAAGCAGTTGATCTGGGTTCGATTCCCGTCTATTGCAGGAGGCAATTCAGAATCAGTACAATATCTAATACGTCCCCCTACCCGGGAAAATTGTTTGGAGCGAGGGCATGTAGGTGGGGGGGGAAGGAGGTTTTGCTGGAAGAGCCAGAGGAGTGCCCCCTGGGCTAGCGTGTGTGGTGGTGACAACAGCCAGATGGATTTGGGAAAACCATTGCTTTAACCCGTATGGTATCAATTCTTCTCAGTTTAATACCGTATACGTCCCCTATCTTGGGACCCTATATTTAATGGATTTTTCGAACACGGAAAAGGGAAAAAGAGTTTGCTCTGGCCAGGGGAGTGTCTTTCCCACTGCAGCTAAGGGGACGTGTCCATGCTCTGCCTATCACAGGTCAGGAGGCAGATAAAAGAAGAACAAAAACAAACATGAGTGCAACTTCTGATACGTCCCCTATCCGGCTAAATTGTTTGTAGAGTGGGCCTGTAGGTGGGGGGCAGGCTGGGGCAAGGAGGTTTCGGTGGAAGAGCCAGAGGAGTGCCCCCTGGGCTAGCGTGTGTGGTGGTGACAACAGCCGGAATGCATTTGGAAATGCTCTAGCATCAGCCGGTGCAGTATCGATTCTTCTCAGTTTAATACCGTATACGTCCCCTATCTTGGGACCCTATATTTAATGGATATTTCGAACACGGAAAAGGGAAAAAAGCTTGCTCTGGCCAGGGGAGTGTCTTTCCCACTGCAGCTAAGGGGACGTGTCCATGCTCTGCCTATCACAAGTCAGGAGGCAGATAAAAGAAGAACAAAAACAAACATGAGTACAACTTCGGATACGTCCCCTATCCGGCTAAATTGTTTGTAGAGTGGGCCTGTAGGTGGGGGGGGTGGGGCAAGGAGGTTTCGCTGGAAGAGCCAGAGGAGTGCCCCCTGGGCTAGCGTGTGTGGTGGTGACAACAGCCAGAATGGATTTTTGAAAACTGTTGCATCAAGCGGTACAGTCGTAAATTATGAACTTGATCAAGTGTAGCATGTGTTCTCTGTATTCTTCTCAGTTTAATACCGTATATGGCAGCTATCCGGAAAAATAGTTTGGAGAGAGAGAAAGATAGGAAAAAGATGTCAATTGTTTGGAGAGTGGGCCTGTAGGTGGGGGGGCAGGCTGGGGCAAGGAGGTTTCGGTGGAAGAGCCAGAGGAGTGCCCCCTGGGCTAGCGTGTGTGTTGGTGACAACAGCCGGATGTATTTAGAATGACGACGCAGGACCCCAACTTAAAAATTTAGCATCAACCGGTACAGTCGTAAATTATGAGATTGATCAAGTGTGGCATGACTTTTTAGATGGATATTGCATGTGGTCACGTACTCCCTGGAACCCCATAGTCACCCCTTCTCTGATGTGCTAGCCCAGAACATTCTCTGCCCCAATTCGCAAGACCTTTTGCTGTTTCCGTGTGCTGACAGTGTGGATTTACCAGTGTTGTCTGAGGAGGTGGTGGACAATGGCGAGACACAGGTGTCGGGGGGTGAGGTAGTTGTATGGGAAGCAAGTTACAGAGGGGACTCCTTGGGGGGGACTTTCTCATGATGGGACAGATTCAACTTGGGTGGATCAGGCACATTAACAGATGAATTTTTTGGGGGGTTTATTTAACTTTTATTTAGCAAAATAACCACAGAGATATTTATTCGTTATCTTCTCTGCGCAGTCTGGCGTTGGGGTTCCTCACTTTGATGGCGAGCTGTGCCGCTCTCTCCACAATGGTCTGTAGCTTCTTAGATGGAGACTTTGTCAGCGATTTCAGTACAGAAGGACTTGTTGCTCATCCACAGAACCTCGTCCTCCATAACATTGTGGACAAGGAATTTGCGGGTGGACCAGGAATTTGCGGAACCCTGTGAGCAGCATGTGTTTGGTCTTCTACTTGCTACCGTATCCAATGTTTGGCAATATAGATTCGCAAGTAATATTATTTTTCACACCTATCCCAAAAATAAAAATGCATGCAGTATGCGCAAATAAAACTTGGAACTGGAATTGGAGAGAGGGCCTGTAGGTGGGGGGGCAGGCTGGGGGAAGGAGGTTTCGCTGGAAGAGCCAGAGTGCCCCCTGGGGCTAGCGTGTGTGGTGGTGACAACAGCCGGATGTATTTAGAATGACAACGCAGGACCCCAACTTAAAAATTTAGCATCAACCGGTACAGTCGTAAATTATGAGATTGATCAAGTGTGGCATGACTTTTTAGATGGAGATTTCATGTGGTCACGTACTCCCTGGAACCCCATAGTCACCCCTTCTCTGATGTGCTAGCCCAGAACATTCTCTGCCCCAATTGGCAAGACCTTTTGCAGTCTCAGTGTGCTGACAGTGTGGATTTACCAGTGTTGTCTGAGAAGGTGGTGGACAATGGCGAGACACAGGTGTCGGGGGGTGAGGTAGTTGTATGGGAAGCAAGTTACAGTGGGGACTCCTTGGGGGGGACTTTCTCATGATGGGACAGATTCAACTTGGGTGGATCAGGCACATTAACAGATGAATTTTTTGGGGGGTTTATTTAACTTTTATTTAGCAAAAATAACCACAGAGATATTTATTCGTTATCTTCTCTGCGCAGTCTGGCGTTGGGGTTCCTCACTTTGATGGCGAGCTGTGCCGCTCTCTCCACAATGGTCTGTGTGTTCTTAGATGGAGACTTTGTCGGCGATTTCAGTACAGAAGGACTTGTTGCTCATCCAAAGAACCTCGTCCTCCTTGACATTGTGGACAAGGAATTTGCGGGTGGACCAGGAATTTACGGAACCCTGTGAGCAGCATGTGTTTGGTCTTCTACTTGCTACCGTATCCAATGTTGGGCAATATAGATTCGCAAGTAATATTATTTTTGGCTATAATGATTCCTTTCTGGATCTAATTATAAAAAATAACTTTTATTTCAAATTGTTAAAATAACTATAATGTCCTAAATAAGTGTCATGTATTAAAAACACTTATAGCAGTCAGCCACATGCCAAATTTGTATCTGCAGGTTTGTCCTAAAGCTAATATATATATATAGTGCCTATTTTATAAGATATAAATTCTATTGAGCATTAATCTTCATGCTCTTTACATATGTCCAACAAAGGCACTATTATTAGGTTGGGATATACTGTAATTATAACAAACACTTAATTATAATCCTAGGATCACGTCTGATCCAGGATACTAAGTCACTTAAAGTTAGTTCGGGTGCTTATATATCAACACTCCTTCAGACTAGCCCTATTACTGGGCTCAGTAATCCCAAACTAAAGCTCTGGACACTATTGAATATCCTGCCTACATTGTATCGTGTTGAGATAATTATCAACTATATAGAAGGCTATGTCAGCTGACTGCTACAGCAGTTTAAAATAAAAAACTGCGCTCCCCCGACACGTTTCACCACGTATGTGGCTTCTTCAGGGGTTAGGAGCCGCAAAGGGCTCCTAACCCCTGAAGAAGCCACATACGTGGTCAAACATGTCGGGGGAGCGCAGTTTTTTATTTTAAACTGCTGTAGCAGTCAGCTGACATAGCCTTCTATATAGTTGATAATTATCTCAACACGATACAATGTAGGCAGGATATTCAATAGTGTCCAGAGCTTTAGTTTGGGATTACTGAGCCCAGTAATAGGGCTAGTCTGAAGGAGTGTTGATATATAAGCACCCGAACTAACTTTAAGTGACATAGTATCCTGGATCAGACGTGATCCTAGGATTATAATTAAGTGTTTGTTATAATTACAGTATATCCCAACCTAATAATAGTGCCTTTGTTGGACATATGTAAAGAGCATGAAGATTAATGCTCAATAGAATTTATATCTTAAAAAATAGGCACTATATATATATTAGCTTTAGGACAAACCTGCAGATACAAATTTGGCATGTGGCTGACTGCTATAAGTGTTTTTAATACATGACACTTATTTAGGACATTATAGTTATTTTAACAATTTGAAATAAAAGTTATTTTTTATAATTAGATCCAGAAAGGAATCATTATAGCCAAGCTATTTGTTATTTTGATGTAAAGTGGATTCCGGATCAATGGCCTCTTGACAAATAATATTATTTTTCACACCTATCCCAAAAATAAAAATGTATGCAGTATGCGCAAATAAAACTTGGAACTGGAATTGGAGAGAGGGCCTGTAGGTGGACCTCCGGAAAAATTGTTTGAATAGAGGGCCTGTAGGTGGACCTCTGGAAAAATTGTTGGAATAGAGGGCCTGTAGGTGGACCTCTGGAAAAATTGTTGGAATAGAGGGCCTGTAGGTGGACCTCTGGAAAAATTGTTGGAATAGAGGGCCTGTAGGTGGACCTCTGGAAAAATTGTTGGAATAGAGGGCCTGTAGGTGGACCTCTGGAAAAATTGTTGGAATAGAGGGCCTGTAGGGGGGACCTCCTGAAATATTGTTTGAAGAGAGGGCCTGTAGGGGGGCCCTCCTGAAAAATTGTTTGAAGAGAGGGCCTGTATGGGGCCCTCCTGAAAAATTGTGCTAAAAGAGTGCCAGTTGGACCTCTAAAAAATGGCATTTTTTGGGTCAGCATTAGGCAAAGACGATATGGAGGAGGAGTAGGAGGAGGAGTAGAGAGGAGGAATCGGATACATAAGTTATTTAAATCTTTAGCTGCTTTCCCCCGGAGGAGATTTGAATTCCGGTGAAATCCAGGCTTTGTTCATTTTAATAAGCGTCAGCCTGTCAGCGCTGTCAGTTGACAGGCGTGTACGCTTATCGGTGATGACGCCACCAGCTGCACTGAATACCCGCTCTGACAGAACGCTAGCGGCAGGGCAGGCCAGCACCTCCAAGGTGTACAGCGCCAGTTCAGGCCACGTGTCCAGCTTTGAAACCCAGTAGTTGTATGGAGCAGAGTGATCGGTCCGGACGTTGGTATGGTCAGCTAGGTACTCCTCACCATCTTTCTGTACAGCTCCCCCCTACTCTGCCTAGACTGGGGACAGGTGACAGTGTCTTGCTGGGGTGACATAAAACTGGCAAAGGCCTTGGAGAGCGTTCCCCTGCCAGTGCTGGACAAGCTGCCTGCTCGCCTCCTCTCCCCCGCTACTTGGTCCACAGAACCATGCCCTCTGCCGCTAGCGGCGTCAGATGGGAAGAATTGTTTCAGCTTGTGCACCAGGGCCTGTTGATACCTATTCACTCTCATACTCCTTTCCTCTGCAGGGATGAGAGTTGAAAGGTTCTGCTTGTACCGTGGGTCCAGGAGAGTGAACACCCAGTAATCGGTGTTTGAAAAAATTCTTCTAACGCGAGAGTCACGGGATAGGCAGCCTAACATGAAGTCTGCCATGTGCGCCAGAGTCCCAACATGCAAGAATTCCCTCTCCTCACTGACCTGACTCTCCATTTCCTCCTCCTCCTCCTCCTCCTCCAAGTCCTCCTCTTCAGCCCATACACGCTCAAGAGTTAAGGACTGAGCACTGGTACCCTCTACTAATCTCGCCGACATTCTCCTCCTCTTCCTCCTCATCCTCATCCCCCTCCTCCGATACGCGCTGAAGAAACAGACCGGAGGTGCTCTGGCTATCAAGCGACGTATCTTCCTCCACCGTCTCTTGTGACAAGCGCAAAGCATCCGACTTGATGCTGAGCAGTGATTTTTTCAACAGGCAAAGCAGCGGGATGGTGAGGCTGATAATGGCGGCATCGCCGCTGACCATCAGTGTTGACTCCTCAAAGTTGCTCAACACCTGGCAGATATCAGACATCCACGTCCACTCCTCATTGTAGACTTGAGGAATCTGAGAGACCTGACTACCAGTTCTGGTGGAAGATGACATCTGGCAGTCTACAATCGCTCTGCGCTGCTGGTAAACTCTGGATAACATGTTTAATGTGGAATTCCATCTCGTGGGCATGTCGCACAACAGTCGGTGAGCGGGCAGTTGTAGGCGGCGCTGCGCTGCCCTGAGAGTGGCAGCATCTGTGCTAGACTTGTGGAAATGTGCAGAGATGCGGCGCACCTTGGTGAGCAAATCAGACAGATTGGGGTATGTCTTGAGGAACCGCTGAACTATTAGATTGAACACGTGGGCCAGGCATGGCCCATGTGTCAGTCTGCCGAGTTGCAGAGCCGCCACCAGGTTACGCCCGTTTTCACACACAACCATGCCTGGCTTGAGGCTCAGCGGTGCCAGCCACAGATTGGTCTGCCCCGTGATGCCCTGTAACAGCTCTTGGGCGGTGTGCCTTTTGTCACCTAAGCTCAGCAGTTTGAGCACCGCCTGCTGGCGCTTACCCACGGCACTGCTGCTGCGCCTAGAGCTACCGACTGAAGGCGCCGTGCCCACGGATGGTAATTCGGTGGAGGAGGAGGGGTCGGAGGAGGAGGAGGAGGCATAGTACGTCTGAGAGACCATGACCGAGGTAGGCCCCGCAATCCTCGGTGTGGGCAGTCACATGAGCGGCCCCAGGGTCATTCTCGGTCCCTGCCTCCACCAAGTTAACCCAATGTGCCGTCAGTGAGATGTAGTGTCCCTGCCCGGCAGCACTTGTCCACGTGTCCGTTGTTAGGTGGACCTTCTCAGAAACAGCGTTGGTCAGGGCACGGTGATTTCTGTGACATGTGCTGGTGTAGGGCTGGACGGCACATCGGGGAAAAATAGTGGCGGCTGGGGACGGAATACCGAGGGGCAGCCACCGCCATGAGATTTCGAAAGGCCTCGGTCTCTACCAGCCTATAGGGCAGCATCTCCAGGCTAAAGCAATTTGGAGATGTGGACGTTGAGGCTTGGGCATGTGGGTGGGTGGAACTGTATTTCCTCTTGCGCTCCAGCGTCTGCTGTAAAGACAGCTGAAC
>ONZH01005197.1:0-38754 GCA_900303285.1 Rhinella marina
AAAATTGTTTGAATAGAGGGCCTGTAGGGGCCCTCCTGAAAAATTGTTTGAAGAGGACCTGTAGGTGGACCTCTGGAAAATTGTTTGAATAGAGGGCCTGTAGGGGGGCCCTCCTGAAAATTGTCTAAAAGAGTGCCAGCTGGATCTAAAAAATGGCGTTTTTTGGGTCAGCGTTAGGCAAAGACGATATGTAGGAGGAGGAGGAGTAGGAGGAGGAGTAGAGAAGGGAATCGGATACATAAGTTATTTAATCTTTACCTGCTTTCCCCCCGGGAGGGAAGATTTGAATTCCGGTGAAATCCAGGCTTTGTTCATTTTAATAAGCGTCAGCCTGTCAGCGCTGTCAGTTGACAGGCGTGTACGCTTATCGGTGATGACGCACCAGCTGCACTGAATACCCGCTCTGACAGAACGCTAGCGCAGGGCAGGCCAGCACCTCCAAGGCGTACAGCGCCAGTTCAGGCCACGTGTCCAGCTTTGAAACCCAGTAGTTGTATGGAGCAGAGTGATCGCTACGGACGTTGGTATGGTCAGCTAGGTACTCCCTCACCATCTTTGTGTACAGCTCCCCCCTACTCTGCCTAGACTGGGGACAGGTGACAGTGTCTTGCTGGGGGTGACATAAAACTGGCAAAGGCCTTGGAGAGCGTTCCCCCTGCCAGTGCTGGACAAGCTGCCTGCTCGCCTCCTCTCCCCCACTACTTGGCCCACAGAACCATGCCCTCTGCCGCTAGCGGCGTCAGATGGGAAGAATTGTTTCAGCTTGTGCACCAGGCCTGTTGATATCTATTCACTCTTCATACTCCTTTCCTCTGCAGGGATGAGAGTGGAAAGGTTCTGCTTGTACCGTGGGTCCAGGAGCGTGAACACCCAGTAATCGGTGTTGGAAAAAAATTCTTCTAACGGCGAGGGTCACGGGATAGGCAGCCTAACATGAAGTCTGCCATGTGCGCCAGAGTCCCAACACGCAAGAATTCCCTCTCCTCACTGGCCTGACTCTCCATTTCCTCCTCCTCCTAATCCAAGTCCTCCTCTTCAGCCCATACACGCTCAAGAGTTAAGGACTGAGCACTGGTAACCTCTACTTTCTCGCCGACATTCTCCTCCTCTTCCTCCTCATCCTCATCCCCCTCCTCCGATACGCGCTGAGAAACAGACCAGAGGGTGCTCTGGCTATCAAGCGACGTATCTTCCTCCACCGTCTCTTGTGACAAGCGCAAAGCATCCGACTTGATGCTGAGCAGTGAGTTTTTCAACAGGCAAAGCAGCGGGATGGTGAGGCTGATAATGGCGGCATCGCCGCTGACCATCTGTGTTGACTCCTCAAAGTTGCTCAACACCTGGCAGATATCAGACATCCACGTCCACTCCTCATTGTAGACTTGAGGAATCTGAGAGACCTGACTACCAGTTTTGGTGGAAGATGACATCTGGCAGTCTACAATCGCTCTGCGCTGCTGGTAAACTGTGGATAACATGTTTAATGTGGAATTCCATCTCGTGGGCACGTCGCACAACAGTCGGTGAGCGGGCAGTTGTAGGCGGCGCTGCGCCTGTGGTCGATTTGCGGAAATGCGCACAGATGCGGCGCACCTTGGTGAGCAAATCAGACAGATTGGGGTATGTCTTAAGGATCCGCTGAACTATTAGATTGAACACGTGGGCAAGGCATGGCACATGTCTCAGTCTGCCGAGTTGCAGAGCCGCCACCAGGTTACGCCCGTTGTCACACACAACCATGCCTGGCTTGAGGTTCAGCGGTGCCAGCCACACATCGGTCTGCGCCGTGATGCCCTGTAACATCTCTTGGGCGGTGTGCCTTTTGTCACCTAAGCTCAGCAGTTTGAGCACCACCTGCTGGCGCTTACCCACGGCACTGCTGCTGCGCCTAGAGCTACCGACTGAAGGCGCCATGCCCACGGATGGTAATTCGGTGGAGGAGGAGGAGGCATAGTACGTCTGAGAGACCGTGACCGAGGTAGGCCCCGCAATCCTCGGTGTTGGCAGTACATGAGCGGCCCCAGGGTCATTCTCGGTCCCAGCCTCCACCAAGTTAACCCAATGTGCCGTCAGTGAGATATAGTGTCCCTGCCCGGCAGCACTTGTCCACGTGTCCGTGGTTAGGTGGACCTTCTCAGAAACAGCGTTGGTCAAGGCACGGATGATGTTCTGTGACACGTGCTGGTGTAGGGCTGGGACGGCACATCGGGAAAAATAGTGGCGGCTGGGGACGGAATACCGAGGGGCAGCCACCGCCATGAGATTTCGAAAGGCCTCGGTCTCTACCAGCCTATAGGGCAGCATCTCCAGGCTAAGCAATTTGAAGATGTGGACGTTGAGGGCTTGGGCATGTGGGTGGGTGGAACTGTATTTCCTCTTGCGCTCCAGCGTCTGCTGTAAAGACAGCTGAACGCTGCGCTGGGACACGTTGGTGGACACTGGAGGATCGTGGAGGCGAAGGTGTGGTTTTCCGGCAGGAGGCGCTCGTGCCGGGGTCCTGGGCAGGGGGTTGACTAGCAGAGGCAGCGAGTGATGCAGGGGGTTGACTAGCAGAGGCAACGAGTGACACAGGGGAAGGAGCAGTGGTGTGACCCGCAGGAGGTGGTGAACGGCCTTGGTTCCATTGAGTGGGGTGTTTAGCACTCATATGCCTGCGCATGCTGGTGGTGGTTAGGCTAGTAGTGGTGGCACCCCTGCTGATCCTGGTGTGGCACAGGTGGCACACCACAGTCCGTCGGTCATCCTAATTTTCTTTAAAGAACCTCCAGACTTGCGAGCATCTAGGCCTCGCCACGGGAGCTTCACTACGTGAAACAGTTGCTGCTGATGCACCAGCTCTGGCCCTGCTTCTCCCTCTGGCCACACCACTGCCTCTTACAACCTGTTCTGGTGCAGCACTCGCCTCCGCCTCAGAAGCACTGTCTTCACTCGGCATATCAACCCAGCTTGGGTCAGTCACCTCGTCATCCTCCGATTCCTTAGTCTGCTGCCCCCCTCGGAATTCCTCCCCTAACAACAACTTCACCACTGTCTGACAACCGTGTCTCCTCATCGTCCGACACCTCTTTACAAACTTCTTCCACTAAGTCAACATTGTCATCATCATCATCATCACCCACAGACTGCGACAGTTGGAAAACTTGGGCATCGGGAACGAGGTCAGCAGCAACCTGAGAAGTGGTTTGTGACTCTGGGAAGGGTCCAGAAAACAGTTCCTGAGAGTATACCGGATCGCATTCCAAATTTTCCTGGGAGGGGGCAGACTGGGGGGAAGGAGGTTGAGGTGGAGGAGCCATAGGAGTGCTCTCTTGGGTAACGTGGGTGGACTGCGTGGAAGACTGACTGGTGGACAAATTACTTGAAGCATTGTCCGCAATCCACGACATCAGCTGTTCGCACTGTTGTAGTTTCAACAGTCCTCTACCACGTGTCCCTGTAAGTTGAGACATGAAGCTAGGGAGTGTAGCTCTGCGGAATTCCCCTGCTCCCTCATCAGCAGGTACTGTCTCACCCTACCCAGGACCACGGCCTCATCCCCCTGAAGTAATTGAATGCCCACGCCCACGCCCTCGTCCTCGACCCTTAGCCCTGGGGTTCAACATTTTTTGTATATAAGTGTATGATATAAAAAAAAAATTAAACGGGCCTGGTGTACTGAAACCCACAAACTTGTTCAGTCTGGTAGAATTAAGTGACGTACAGAAAGTGTCACCTGGACAGTATATACGGATCGGAGCGAGTGTGCTGAACTGTGACACACAGAAAGGTTACACGCAGCTGAGTAAAATGGATTTGTACCACTGAGCTAAAACAACTGACAAACTTATTTTTTTTTAAATTTTGTTTTTTTTGGAACGTGACGTGCAGAAACTATCGTGGAACTGACTTACACCCTGTTAACAGTGGCTATTTATACTGCGACCCAGACAAATGTCGCACAGAGAGTTTTCTGGATCAAGCTGTAGATGATATTGGTAGCAAATGACTTGGTTGTATTCTGTGACGTACAGAAAGTGTCACCTGGACAGTATATACGGATCAGAGAGAGTGTGCTGAACTGTGACACACAGAAAGGTTACACGCAGCTGAGTAAAATGGATTTGTATCACTGAGCTAAAACAACTGAAAAACTAATTTTTTTTTTAAATTTTGTTTTTTTGGGAACGTGACGTGCAGAAACTATCGTAGAACTGACTGACACCCTGTTAACGGTGGCTATTTAGACTGCGACCCAGACAAATGTCGCACAGAGAGTTTTCTGGATCAAGCTGTAGATGATATTGGTAGCAAACGACTTGGTTGTATTCTGTGACGTACAGAAAGTGTCACCTGGACAGTATATATGGATCAGAGAGAGTGTGCTGAACTGTGACACACAGAAAGGTTACACGCAGCTGAGTAAAATGGATTTGTATCACTGAGCTAAAACAACTGAAAAACTAATTTTTTTTTAAATTTTGTTTTTTATATCTTTTTTAAAAATTTTGTTTTTTTGGGAACGTGACGTGCAGGAACTATTGTAGAACTGACTGACACCCTGTTAACGGTGGCTATTTAGACTGTGACCCAGACAAATGTCGCACAGAGAGTTTTCTGGATCAAGCTGTAGATGATATTGGTAGCAAATGACTTGGTTGTATTCTGTGACGTACAGAAAGTGTCGCCTGGACAGTATATACGGAGCGAAGCGAGTGTGCTGAACTGTGACACACAGAAAGGTTACACGCAGCTGAGTAAAATGGATTTGTATCACTGAGCTAAAACAACTGAAAAACTTATTTTTTTTTTATATTTTGTTTTTTATATTTTTTTTAATTTTGTTTTTTGGGAACGTGACGTGCAGGAACTATCGTAGAACTGACTGACACCCTGTTAACGGTGGCTATTTAGACTGCGACCCAGACAAATGTCGCACAGAGAGTTTTCGGGATCAAGCTGTAGATGTTATTGGTAGCAAATGACTTGGTTGTATTCTCTGACGTACAGAAAGCGTCACCTGGACAGTATATACGGATTGAAGCGAGTGTGCTGAACTGTGACACACAGAAAGGTTACATGCAGCTGAGTAAAATGGATTTGTATCACTGAGCTAAAACAACTGAAAAACTTATTTTCTTTTAAATTTTGTTTTTTTGGGAATGTGACGTGCAGAAACTATGGTAGAACTGACTGACACCCTGTTAACAGTGGCTATTTAGACTGCGACCCAGACAAATGTCGCACAGAGAGTTTTCTGGATCAAGTAGTATACGTTATTGGTAGCAAATGACTTGATTGTATTTTGTGATGTACAGAAAGTGTCACCTGGACAGTATATATGGATTAGAGTGAGTGTGCTGAACTGTGACACACAGAATGGTTCCACACTGCTGTGTGCAATGGATTTGTATCACTGAGATAGAACAATAAAAAAAAAACAGGGTTAGATATGGCGATAGCTGCACTACTAGTGCCAGCCAGCCAGCCAAGCCAGGAGACAAAAAAATAAATTTCTTCTAGCCCTTAGAAGGGCTGTTGGGTTCTTTGTGGGTGATTCCTGCCTAACAGAGAACTAAATTCAGGCCCTAACACTGTCCCTGAAAGGCAGCAGCTCTATCCCTAACGACATCCAGACGGCATCTGAGCCGAGCACCGCGGCCAGTCACTAGTATATTCCAGGGTCACCTGATCAGGCCAGCCAACCCCTGCTATCGATATGTAAGGGCCCCACGTGATGCTGGGTGTACCGCAGAGTCTCCTGGCTTGTGATTGGCTGTGTTTATAGGCGCAAAAAAAGCACGATGCGAAAGTTGCCATTTCCTCGAGTATGGCGAGATACTCGTCCGAGCAGCGAGCACTTACGAGTACCCTAATACTCAAACGAGCACCAAGCTCGGACGAGTATGCTCGCTCATCTCTATTCCTAACCAATTCATTCTAGACAATGTTGCAAAAATTAGTACACCCCAGTGAAAGTCTTACGAGCAAAGCTAAACTTTAGACTACAAAATTCTAATTAACAAGAATTCAACCACATGTGAGTCTAATTATTCATTAAGCAGGGTGTCCAGCAGACAGTTGACCATAAAAGGGCATTACTTAAAGAAAACCCCTTCTCAATTTATGCTGTCAGCAATGGCACCACATGTAAGAGAAAAGCCACAAAGCTTGAGAAAGAAAAGACTTTCTTAACACAAGAAAGGTGAAGGCTACAAGAAGATCAGCAAAATATGTATACAGTAGCAAAAGTATACAAGTACAAGTAAAGTATAAAAAATTTAAAAAAGATGTGTAGTACCTGTAACAGGTTGAAGGGGTTAATCTACCAAGGGAGATATATTCCTAGGCGCCTATTAAGAGGTTAACATAGTGACTTCCCTCCACACAGGTGCAGGGCAATTAAAACCAGAAAAGCACTGCTGGGAGTGTGTGTTGGAGAGGGGAAAAGCCGCAGTGTGAAGACTGGTCTGCTGCTGGACAGACCTGATACGACAGAGGGGTGAGAGCTAACTCCTGCAAAGTGCTGGACTGTATGCGATGCACATTGACTGCTTTCTGTTGATTGAAGCATTACTTTTTGTTCTATACTTTTTATATGCTGATGAAACAAGCTACCTTTGTGTTTATTGGACTGTCTTGCTGAAAGAGAAATAAAGCGTCTAAGTCCTGCATCCACAAGAATACTGCGCTGAGTGTCTCTTTTGCCTAACAACACCCCCAAACTGCTACATACCCCAGAGGGGGCACTACCATTCTTACACCTAACTACTATTTCTAATGGTTTTCAGAGAATGTCATTTGGGCATTTATTTCCAGGTCCTCTGATACTGTGCCTTAATAATATTTTTATGCAACTGTTATTACATATAATGTGCCTGGTTGTCCAGCAAGTGGCAGTATTTTTGGCAGAGAGTACCTTTAAATAGAATGGAACTTACCATTTCATTCTCCCTCTTTTGGGCAGAAGTGGGATAGATCCTGCTTCCTACCAAGGGATGGGTTGTAGGAAACTAGGAGTTGAGTTTTAGAGTCCAAAGGGACCAGGCATGGCACAATGAGGGGAGCGTTCCAGCCTCACTGCTGTAGGAGCTTTGGGAAAGTCTGAGAGGAAAAAACGTGTCAAACACAAACTACTTAGCAAAATGGGTCACAGGATACCTCACTCTCATAGGAAACAGTAACTGAAGCTGATAGGAACCAGACTGAAGCTGAAGATTAGCACAGCAAAGTATTTAAAGGGGTTGTCCCACGAAAAATATTTTACAGTTTTCAAACCAGCACCTGGATCTGAATACTTTTGTAATTGCATGTCATTAAAAATTTTGTATAGTTACTGAGTTATTCAATGAAATGTATCTGTATAGGGTCACTTAATATCTTATTTCTTTGACCTGCTCACTGAGAAGGCCGCACATGCTCAGTTTCATCCTTCAGCTGCCTTCTTTGCTGTGATAGGGAGAGCTGAGACACGCCCCCTTAGCTGCAGCAGAGAAGACACTCCCCTTGAGCTGCCAGCTTGATGTAAATCTAGCAGAGCAATGAATGTGGAGATCTCTGGATCCATGTGAGGTACAGGGCTGGTTCTAGCTTTGTTAGAAAGAGATTGTCATGGACTATATGATGTCTGATTTTCATTTTTTACATTATTCGTGGGATAACCCCTTTAAGTTTACCCTTATCCTGCTGGGGCCAAGAGAAAGATCAAGTATTGTTTGGATGACACAAGTTTATTACAAGTTTATTCAAGTAAAACAATTGAACATTACCAAGTCTGGACTCTACATACTCTACCAAGTACACTATCCTGCATTCCTAAACACTGGAATTCGATCGCCCCTGGGGGGGGGGTAGCTCATTGCAGATGGAACGTCAACCATGTCACAGAGACATCCAAGCTGTCCAAGGAAGATAACACCTAAACAATAGCTTGTTCTGATCAGAAGGGTTGAAGAAAATTGTCATGCAAATTCACTGTAGTTAGCTAAAGAAGTAGAAAGCCAAACTTGACTAAGTGCTTCCTGCAACCAAATATGGCATACACTGCAGTGGAATTGCATGCATGAGTGTCGTCCATAAAGGAAGCCTCTCCTAGAGCCCATGAACCAAAAAAAAAAAAAAAAAAACCTGCCTACAACTTGCCAGGGCCCATGCTGAAATAGATGAAGACTACTGGGACTCTAGAGTGAAGAGACCAAGATAAATATTTTTGGAACTGATGGCTTCAAAATTGTAAAGCATCGCAAAGGTGAGGAGTACAAAGAAAAATGCATGGTGACTACAGAAACATGATGGTGGCAATGTCCTTATGTGAGGCTGCATGAGTGTTGCTGATGTCAGGAGCTGCCTTTCATTGATGGTATTATGAATTCACAGATGTACTACTCTATTGTCACGAGGGGGTAGACAAGGGTAGTGTGCCCTGAGCTAAACCCTCCTTCTCTCCCTGCCTACTTGCCTCAAACGGCCCTAGGTAGCCGCGGACAACCACGAAGGCGGTCCCTACACTGTATAAGTGCGCAGGAAGGGAGAGGGAACACAGGGACAGACAAAACACAGACGTAACAAAACACAATATAGAATGGTCAGCTAGCCGGGTCAAACACAGGAGGTCACGTAAATACCGAGGGGTCAAGCAGAGAGAAGTCAAAAGTCCAAAGTCCGAAATCCAAATCCAAGTAAACAATCCAATAACTGAGAACGCACAAGCACTGATCAATGGTGTAAGCAAATCACAGGCATCTGAGTGAGGCAGTTGCCATCTTTAAATAGCCCGCCCAGGATCATGTGATGTGGCCAGCATCACATGACCTGAGGCGGAGCAAGCTGTCCAAACAATATGTAAAGTAGCCATGTGGTGTGATCAGCACCACATGGCTAAACCCAAACAGAGAATTAACTCATGAAGTGCTGGCTGACAAGACCAGCACTTCAATTCCCTATTGCTCGTCTCTAGGGGGGCGGAGAGGTCCGGCGATGTCGTGCAGAGGGAGCGCGACGCCGACCTCGCGTGACAGTACCCCCCCTTCACGAGGGGCCACCGGACCCTTACCAGCGGGAGCAGGCTTATCGGGATGCTGCAGATGGAAATTCCGAATGAGAGAGTCGGCATGCATCCTAGTCAACGGCACCCAAGATCTGTCCTCCGGTCCAAATCCCCTCCAGTGTACGAGGTACTGGAAGGAATTACGGACCCTCCTCACATCCAAGATTCTGGCAATCTCGTGTTCTACCCGTCCCGCTACCTCAACCGGAGGTGGAGGCTGTTCCTCAGGACCAACAGGAGCAACGTAAGGTTTAAGCAAGGACACATGAAACACATTATGGACACGAAGGGAGTCGGGCAAGCATAACTCAAACGAAACCGGATTGATCACCTTGGTGATCCTGTAAGGACCAATATAACGCGGTGCAAACTTGTAAGATGGAACCTTCATATTAAGATTCTTAGTGGATAACCACACCTTATCCCCAACCATAAAATTCACAGCCTTAGACCTCTTTCTATCAGCTTTAACCCTTTGAACCTCTTGGGCCTTTTCCAGGTTCGATTGAACCTGTGCCCAAACTGTGCACAGTTCCTGGGAGAAATCATTAACCTCTGGGACAACCGATGTAGATGGGAAAAAGGAGCCAAAACGTGGATGGAAACCCATGTTACAAAAGAACGGCGACACTCCAGAGGACGAATTGACACGGTTATTAATGGCAAACTCAGCCAGAGACAGGAATCTGACCCACACATGTTGGTTGTCTGCCACATAACATCTAAGATATTGTTCAACAGATTGATTGAGACGTTCAGTCTGACCATTAGTTTCTGGATGAAAGGCTGATGAAAAGGACAAAGAAATGTTAATCTTATTACAGAACGCCCTCCAGAACCTAGACACAAACTGTACCCCTCTATCAGAAACGATATTCTCAGGAACACCATGCAGTTTAACAATATTATCCATGAATATAGATGCCAAGACCTTAGCAGAGGGTAATTTACACAAAGGAATAAAATGACACATTTTACTGAACCTGTCAACTACCACAAAAATCACAGTCTTACCCTCCGAGCATGGCAAATCCGTGATAAAGTCCATGGACAAATGTGACCAAGGTCTACTAGGTATGGGTAAGGGATGTAACTCACCCATAGGTCGTCTCTTAGAATTCTTGGACCTGGCACAAGTGTTACACGCAGTTACAAAAGCTTGAATATCCCTGGAAATCGATGGCCACCAATACTGCCTCGAAATCAACTCCTTAGTGGCATGGATACCAGGGTGTCCACATAAAACAGAATTATGACACTCACCCAGCAGTCGTAAACGCAAATGAGCCGGCACAAATAATTTGTCATTGGGGGTACCAGTAGGAGCGAGATGCTGTCCTGCCGAGATCTCAGAAGCGAGGTCAGGTGCGGTGGCGGCCACAAAGATCTCAGCTGGAAGGATGGGTTCCGGAGGGGCGTCAGGAGGTTGATACGCCTGGAAACTTCGGGATAAGGCGTCCGCTTTAACGTTCTTGCTTCCGGGTCTGAAGGTAACAGAAAAATCAAACCGGGTGAAGAACAAAGCCCACCTCGCCTGCCTAGGGTTCAAACGTTTAGCGGACTCCAGAAACAATAAATTCTTATGATCCGTGAGGACCGTGACACGGTGTAATGCCCCTTCTAAAAAATGACGCCATTCCTCAAATGCCCACTTAATTGCCAATAACTCCCTATTACCGATATCATAGTTCCTCTCAGCAGGCGAGAACTTGCGGGAAAAGAAGGCGCATGGCTTAAGATTAGTTAAGGTGGAAGATCCCTGGGACAGTACAGCCCCCACACCGTCTTCTGATGCGTCCACCTCAACCACAAAAGGCCTACTCTGATCCGGCTGGATTAGCACAGGAGCATTAGTAAAACACCACTTTAACCTTTCAAAGGACTCAATAGCTGCAGGAGGCCAATTACCCAGATCGGCTCCCTTGCGGGTAAGATCAGTAATTGGCTTGACCACCAACGAAAAATTTTTAATAAATTTGCGATAAAAGTTCGCAAATCCCAAAAATCGTTGGAGCGCCTTCAGGGAGGACGGTCGCACCCAATCAAGGATGGCCTGCACCTTGACAGGATCCATTTTGAACGAGAAAGGGGTCAAAATGTATCCTAAAAAGGCCACCTCCTGAACACCGAAGATACATTTCTCCCCTTTGACAAAAAGCTTATTTTCACGCAAAACCTTCAGTACCTGTCTGGTGTGGGAGACGTGGGATTCCCAATCAGCAGAGAAAATAAGAATATCGTCAATATAAACAATCATAAATCTCCCAATAAATGCTCTGAAAATATCATTAACAAAATTTTGGAAGACGGCGGGTGCATTACTCAACCCAAAGGGCATTACTAAGTACTCATAATGACCTTCAGGGGTGTTGAATGCCGTCTTCCATTCGTCTCCCTCTCTGACTCTGATCAGGTTGTATGCCCCCTTCAAATCTAATTTAGAGAACCAGCAGGCACCCTGAACCTGATTCAGTAAATCAGGGATAAGGGGCAGCGGGTACCTGTTCTTAACCGTGATCTTGTTTAGTTCCCGGTAATCAATACAGGGCCTCAATCCTCCATCCTTCTTGCCAACAAAGAAGAAACCTGCCCCCATTGGAGAGACTGAAGGCCGAATGTGACCCTTGGCCAGGCTCTCCTTAAGATAATCCCTCATACATTGTCGCTCAGGAGTGGAGAGATTATAAATGCGGCCCTTGGGATACTTGGATCCCTCCATTATGTCAATGGCACAATCGTACTGCCGGTGAGGAGGAAGGAAATCAGTCTCCGACATGGAGAAGACATCCGAAAATTCTCTGATAAATTCGGGTAGGACGAGAGACTCCGCGGTACCTCCTAGCTGCAGTACAGATTTGCAACAATTGACACAATCATGTCCCCATTTTTCTAATTCACCTGCTGGCCAGTTGATCACAGGGTTGTGAGCCTGTAACCATGGCAGCCCTAACACGAGGTCAGCAGGTAAATCCTTTAAAACCAGAAAGGAACAAGTCTCAGAATGGGAGATTCCCACAGTTAGGGTGACGTCAGGAGTACAAAACTCCACTCTCCCATTGCGCAATGGGGTGGAGTCGAGGGCCACAATTTGAATAATCTCCCTTAGAGGGACTATCGGTATACCCACTGATTGTACAAAATCGAAATTAATAAAATTAGCAGCGGAACCACAATCAACAAATGCTTGACCAACCCCCTTAAGTTGATCATAGGTAACAGAGATAGGTAGTAAAATTTTTCTCCTTACCACCGCTGGAGTTACCTTACTCCCCGCTGGGGATCTCCTAGAGGGCGGAAGCTTGGGACACTGCTGGAGCCAATGGTTCATCTCACCGCAGTAAAAGCAGGCTCCCTTCAGACGTCTCTGTTCCCTTAAGGTTCCTCCTAACTGCATGGGCTCCTCCGGAACCCTGGTGGAAGATGGACCTGGCATAGGATTCTCAGGCAGGATGGCCACAGGAGGAGTGCTTGACCGTTCCTTCCGTCTCTCTCTCACCCGACGGTCCAACCTGACTGCTAGGGTCATGGTCGCTTCTAAGGAGTCAGGAGTGGAATAGCCCACGAGAAGGTCCTTCAGTTGGTCAGAAAGCCCTGCCCTAAACTGGCTTCTTAAAGCCGGGTCATTCCAACCAGAAGAAACACACCACCTCCTAAACTCCGCACAATAATCCTCCACAGGACGGTTACCCTGCCGAATGTCCCTGAGCTGGGCTTCAGCAACAGCCGTCAAGTCAGGCTCCTCATACAGTAACCCAAGAGCCCTGAAAAAGGCGTCCACCGTCTGATGGCTAGGGGAGTCTGGGGGTAACGCAAATGCCCACTCCTGCGGATCACCCTGCAGCAGAGAAATAATTATTTTGACCCGCTGCTGCTCGGTGCCCGAGGAATGAGGACGTAGATCAAAATAGAGCTTGACACTCTCCTTAAAGGAATTAAAAAATTTTCGATCTCCAGAAAACCGGTCCGGCAGCTTAATATGAGGTTCCACACTAGGATTGGAAGTGGAAGGGGCCACTACTGAGGAGGATAGTAGCTGCTCCTGATGTTGGAGCCTATCAGCCAGGCCCTGCAGAGCTTGAGCCATACCCTGGACCTGCTCCGTGAGGGCCCGCAACTGATCCATAAGTTGGGCCTGTGATTCTGTCACGAGGGGGTAGACAAGGGTAGTGTGCCCTGAGCTAACCCCTCCTTCTCTCCCTGCCTACTTGCCTCAAACGGCCCTAGGTAGCCGCGGACAACCACGAAGGCGGTCCCTACACTGTATAAGTGCGCAGGAAGGGAGAGGGAACACAGGGACAGACAAAACACAGACGTAACAAAACACAATATAGAATGGTCAGCTAGCCGGGTCAAACACAGGAGGTCACGTAAATACCGAGGGGTCAAGCAGAGAGAAGTCAAAAGTCCAAAGTCCGAAATCCAAATCCAAGTAAACAATCCAATAACTGAGAACGCACAAGCACTGATCAATGGTGTAAGCAAATCACAGGCATCTGAGTGAGGCAGTTGCCATCTTTAAATAGCCCGCCCAGGATCATGTGATGTGGCCAGCATCACATGACCTGAGGCGGAGCAAGCTGTCCAAACAATATGTAAAGTAGCCATGTGGTGTGATCAGCACCACATGGCTAAACCCAAACAGAGAATTAACTCATGAAGTGCTGGCTGACAAGACCAGCACTTCAATTCCCTATTGCTCGTCTCTAGGGGGGCGGAGAGGTCCGGCGATGTCGTGCAGAGGGAGCGCGACGCCGACCTCGCGTGACATCTATATTAAAAGAGAAGATACTACAATTACTCTGTGCCCTTGGTGGTCCAACAAGACAATGATCCAAAACACACTTCTAAGGTCACTATTGCAGTTCTGAAGAAGAACACGGTGAAAGTGATTCACCGTTGCGCTGCAATCTGTGCCTGAAATACGTCTAATTTAGGCATATTCCAGGACAATAAATGACTCCATAGTGTTTATGTACCAAATCTAACAGAACACTCATGGAGGGGCATTAGAGAAAAAGGGAAGGACAAAGATTTACTTGGATGGGTATGTTTAATGACAATTGTTGCTCTTTGTTTCTATGGTTATAGAAAAGTGGCTTGACTTCACCACTTCATTAAACCACCAGGTAAGGTTGAATAGGTAAAAAATATTTTTTTCTAATTTTCTAAACCTTCGGTGTGTCTTATAGTTAGAAAAATATGGAAAAAAATTAGTCCAAACAATAAAACATTTAATGTGGCTACATTTCTTTGCATTATCTCTATGCTGGGATATCATGTGTATTATCCGTGTATTGTGGCATCATCGCTTGCATTATTCCTCTATTTCTACTATAAAGCCAAATTGTGAATTATCCTTTTAATGTGACTTTACTTCTTTTTATTATTTCTATGCTGCGATGTTACTACAGCATATGTATTATCTTTGTATGGTGACATATTTTGCATTATTTCTATGCTTTTTCATCACTGAAAAAAAAAACTACATAGAAAAATGGAGCCCACAATGTACACAGTAAAAAACATAATTCTTTATTATACACAAAATTATTAAAATCACATACTATAAGGAGTGGTGACAAAAAATGAGGCCATCCCAGACCCGCGCAAAAAACATAGGGCTATATAAAACTGTAGTCAGTCTCAGAGAAGACACTGGCACTAAATACGTAAATAACCAAGTACAGCAAATACATATAGGCAAATACTCAACCTATGTGCATCAATAATCAGTAACATCAGATGTCCATAACATAGTAACATAGTTTGTAGGGCCGAAAAAAGATATCTGTCCATCCAGTTCAGCCTGTTTTCCTACAACTCACCCATGAAGTGCGTACGATCAGGGATGGCAATACCCCGACGTGCATTTCGGCGTGCCTTCATCCCCTTGTTGGACAAATCTTCCGTGTTGTCCATCCAGAAGACCTGTCATGTGATCAAGCTAAAACAACCCTAGACACATTACTCAGCCTTCTCCACTAAAATACACCACATCTGTAATCTGCACTTGCAAAATGTAGAATTTAGTGCAGGTGTAATGTACTTGAATTGAGGTGACTGAGTGATTTGTCTGGTCACATGACCCTCCATCAGGAGCAATTTTATGGCCAGGACCACCATCTGGACATATCAAAAGACTTGGTCAACAGTGGGGAATACCTTATGAGATATAGAAAATGGCACAAACTATCAACAAAGTATCTTAGTAAGTGCCATATAGTCATCTCACAAACACATTGATCAAAAGTAACCAGAAAGCGGCCAAACCCTTTAATTCCAGGTTGTAATGCAATAAAACAGAAAAAATATCTAATGCGGTTAATTCTTTAGCAAAGCACAACACATATTTTTGATTGTAAAAGACACGTCTATCAAGTTAGAGAAGGAAAAAAAACATATTATCCCTGGCTGATTTATGTGTTTTATACTGTACGCTTTCAATTTCCTTTGTCTCTTAAACATTAAAAAGTTTGGTATCAGTATAAATAATTTATCCTTATCAAAGATTGTCAAATGCCTATTGTCAAAAGGCTCATGTGAGTAATTCCTACAATGACACGTGATTTATAATTGTAATTTGCAGATGCAGAGACAATGCACCTGCGCACACCTTTTGAAAGCATGCATCTTCAGAAAAGAATATGCTATGATAGGTAGAAATATAAGATCTAATGTACGTTTGGCATTTTGTAGAAAATAATCCACAACACCAACCTATGTATTATTGTAAATATTACTTGCATTGCTGATTTAGCCCTGTTAAGTTATTGCTATTGTTGTAAATGTAATGGGGAAAAAATGCAGTATTTCAAATAAGATGAGTCACTAAGGCAAATAACCACTTTGATGAAAAAGGCATATAGGTATATACCGTGGTTCCTCCAGTTATAATGTCCTCAGGTTACAAGGGTCTCCAGGGTCATCCTAAAGCAAAACTACATACAACTTATAACGCCAGTATTAAGGATCTGTACAATATACTACAAGTGAGTACAATATAAAAGAAAACGATAGGGGAAGACTTATTATATCCCTTCACCAGTTTTGTGGTGTAAAAAGTCACAAACCTGTTAGGGACATTTTTAATGCCATTGCAACAATATAAGTGGCATTTGTACGCTGCCCTCGCTACTTTCGAAAAAAGGCGTGACAACAGTGGAGGCTGGAAGCAGCAGGTCCACTATATTTATCTTCATTTACGCCAGTTTTCAGCTGTCATAGATTTCAGTTTAGACAAACGGACTGCCGGATGATGTGCCTAATACATGGCAAGGCCTGCACACAACCATAATACAGCTCTTAAATAGAAGTACATAGGGTCTCAACTGTATACATATGCCTCTGATAAAGCATACCACAATGTTTTTTGTCAGATTCCATTCATATGAAATCCAGCAGAAAAACATAGAGATACTGTATATTCCATTAGATGTGGTTTATATGAAGGTATGCTTCAGCACTGTGGCAAGGGCAAAATATTTAGCCTGTTTGGCTGCATGAACTCCATGCTCTGTCGTACAGGCTCTATGTCCTTGTGAGGGAACCCCTACCAAGGCTGACTTGTTTGTTTAGCAGCTAATGTGACAATTGTTTTTTCACTGGTATTTTAGTTCTTTCTATTTTATAATCATAATGTTATTTCTGTAATAGGAGACATAAACTGACTTCCTGGTAACGTTGGGTTTGGCGTCTTGTTATATACAGAAGTTGGCCTCTATAGGCAGTGCTGCAGTGTAAAACTTGGTGTAGGGACAGAGGAACAAACTGAGCCTCAGTGAAGTGGATCTCAGACTTAGACCTCTTTGAAGATCAATTTAAAAGGGATAATTTTTCAAACAACCAGCAAAGGATCTGTGATTTTGAAAAACATTCTGGGTCTTCTAAGGCATATAAGTGCTATCAGCAACTCTCATTAGCATGCACAATGCAGCACAGTCTAGTGTTAGATAGTGTTAAAGGGGTTATACAGGATTAAAAATAAAGTGCAACAATTATTCAAGGCCTATGTCAGCAACTTTAGATCTGTTACATTGGAGTTAAAAGGGCTGAGCTGCAGGACCACTCTCAACCTGTAGACAAGAGTGGCACTGCTTTTGGAACAAAGCAGCCCCTTAATGTATGTAATCATACAGTATCTGCTGTATAAGTGACATTTGCATTTACAGATTTGTGCAATTGATACTTATGATAGACCAGTGTAATCAACAATTATCATTATACTTCTCAAAAATAATAACATTGTCAAAATAAATGCCCAGTTTAAGTAAGCTGTGACAACTGATCCATGGCATATTTTAACTGAGCAGAGCTGAAACTGCCAAGTATAAAAAAAAAAGGTGGTAAGGATTTCCTACCATTCTGTGACTGATCTGTAATTCTAAAAAAAGTTATTTTGTCCAAGGAAATACATGGATCTTCAACATCTATGATCATTAAAGGGGTTATCCAGGAAAATATATTTATGACCTCAGCATAGGTCATCAGTATCAGATCCGAGTTAAAAGAGGCCTTGAGCATAACAGTCTCTTCATAGGACAGGGGCATCACTGTGCAACAGTCACATGGTCTAATTGCAGCTCAGCCTCATTCAAGTCAATGGGCCTGAGATACCAAGCACTGCTACTATACGATGTTTGACGCTGTCCTTAAAAAGCTGCCAGGAACCTGGATTGCTCACCAAAGCTTCAGTGAGTGCAGCGGCTCCCTGAAACAGCTGATCCATGGGGATGCTGGGATTTGGATTCCTGCTGATGTGATAATGATGTGATAATCATTAAGGATCACAATCTTTTCCAAAATCTTTTAATATATGGTACAGATGACAGCTATCTAAATCTAAATCTGCTGAAACATTTGAAGAAGTCAGAATTGATTTATAGGTTTGGGTTAGAGATGAGTAAGCCTTTTGAGTTTCAGTTCAGGTTCGCTGAATTTTTAAAAAAGTTTTGTTCAAACCTGAACGGTTTTAGCCGAACCAGATTGACTCCAATAGACCTGGAAATTGGTATATAACACTTGTCTCCTTGGAATTGTTAGGAAAATATGTTATCTGTTTCCGTTAATATTTAAAAAAATATTTTGCCTTTTCTCAACCCCCTACCCCTTCCCCAATCTTTTGAATGCAATGAGAGCAATAGTAAATGATATGTGAGTGACACTGACATACAGAACTAAGGGTAAACTCATGTTTGACGGCATTAACATACATTCCCTGACACTAGAATACAAGCTTGATTGTGACTGTACACTGTCCCTATTATTTTCTATCCTATTCTATTATTATCAGACACTGTTCGACCCATCCACCCTCATTCACAGCCCAACACTGAATGATGTTCTGCTCATTCTGCAAGGGCACCATCATGCCTGCTGCAACACTGATTGGCTCATCTAGGCTGTTTGTCTGTGAGCCAATCAGGGCAAGCCCCCCCCCCCCCACTTCCTCTTAGGGTGATGTGAGCATCTTTCTTCTTCCTCCCTAGTGCTTTTTCCCTTCGTACATGTACAATAAAATGAGGCTATATGCTGTTTTACTGTATCTGATATTTTATCACTTACCATTATCGATGGAAAATGAGCAAGCCATGATAGACTGTAGCTTATTTTAATTAATGTCTAAGTGTGTTTGTTAATAAGATAACCTAAGATGGATTTTACTTAAAGTGTGCTTATGTGAAATTGTGGACACAAATAATAAAAAGAAGTTGTGAATGAAATGTAACATGTCTGTTTTAATAGTAACATACATTCCTCATGTAACAACAGTTCTGGAGTATCCATTCTTATGACTCTATGTTGTGTCATTTCTTTATTATTTCTATTTTATGAATGAACTGCTAGCAATCTGCAGTAAGGGTACAGGGGGGTGGTAACCAGTTGGGGGTGTCCCTGCACAGTCTCACTCTATCCAATCAGTGCTGCCATTTTCAGACTGTGCAGGTACACTCCCCTAATTTGTTAACACCCCTCTGTACCCTTACTGCAGACTGCTAGCAATTCATTCATAACTTGTAGTAGAAATAATAAAGGGGTGCCACAACATAGAGCCATAAAAATAGATGCTCCAGAATTGTCATTTCCATGATGAATGTATAAAACTGTTAAAATGGACGTGTCAGGAGAGGTGACAGGTCCTCTTTAAATACCTTCCGTTTCTTGGCATCCTTCCTGGGTATAGTGAAATCTTTATGCAGTTTGTTTCCAAAGTCTTCAATCCTAGTCTACTGGCAATGTTTATCATTGGTTCCATGCTCCTTTTGTGGTTCTACATTTGCTGTCTGTATTGTGTTATGATAGCAGCCCATGCAAGCTGCCACTTAGCTCTTCCTGTTGGCCATGGAAGCCATAATGCTCACAGGCTACCCTGCTCCTGTGCTTTATTGACTTGGACTTCCCAGCCTTTCTCTCCCTCTTACTAGCAGGCCTAACCACCAGAGCATTTTGGTTGTTATACCTTCCAGTGCCTCCCATTGCCCATAGGGTACGTACATGCTTTTTCTGGCTCTTAAATGGTGAGTACATGAGCACCCAAATCTTCCCCAGCTTGGCTGACCACCTAGAAGTACTTAAGTCATCTTCTCCTGTGGAATGCTGTCTGAGCAAATAGGTTCTAGTCCACTAGTGTCTTGCAAGGGTGTGTTGTTTCATGTTCATCTGCCCATGTATCAACTTTGTTTTCTAGATTTAACCATTTGCTTCCTGGCCTGACCACTGCCTGAACTCCATTCTAAATCGTTGTTGTCCAGTGCTGCAAGGAAACAGTGCTAACCAGTGAGCCACCATGCTGCCTCCATTGTGATAAATTTGTGGTTCATAGCTAATAGCAGCTATGGAAAGCTGTACTATTATAAATCTTTAATCTAACCCAAAGGCTTGTTCAAATGTCCCTTCTTCCTTCTTTTGAATGAATTTGTAAGCTAATGTATGTGCTCAACTTTGATTTTGTCATAAATCAGCATAGCATTTTGCTCAAAGTAGTAGAAAGAAAGGCTGGAAACAGATTTATCACAGAACAGCTTTCTGCAACTGGCTATATATTGTGAAGCATAGAATCTGCAGAAGCCAAATGAAGCAAAATGTTTAATAATATCTAATACAAAAGAAAAATAAGCCATAACACTGTATATATAAATCAATAAAAACATAACATTTGAGCAAAAGAACAAAAGACTTCAAATCTAAGATATGTTTAATACACTGTATTATTAACACTTTCTTCTGTTATGCTATTTTTTTGTATATTCTTTTCTGAGAGTTTCTCTGATCCATCATGTTTTAATACAGCTTCAGGTAATATGTTAAAAAGCACAGGCGAAATATAAAAGACAGAACTAGACAGCTCTGGTGCTGAACAAGCAACTGAATTAGCTACTCTTGCCAAAGGCACATTTATTGAAAATGCATCTGAAGGCAAAATAAGTATCCTTCCTTAAAATAGCAATATAAGATTATGCAATGAATATGAATATTACCACTATATAATAGGGGATTCTGAATGAATTTGAACAAATATATATACATATATAAATATGGTTTATATAGTGTATTTAACTGAACATTCATTAAAAAAAATCATCTGTATAGCTTTGCTGCTAGTGACATACAGTACATTTATGCTGAGTTTGCTGACCGAAATTAATGGTTTCACTTTCATCCAACTCAGACTTTGATGACATATTGCTAAGATATGTCATAAATGTCAGATAACTGTGGTCCAACCTCGGGAACCTTCCTCTATCTCCAGCACAGGACCCCTGAAGTGAAGTAGTGCGTACTGCACATGCATGGCATGCTCTCCATTTAATCTTATGGGAAATCCGAAAATAGCCAAGCAGATATATAAGACACAGAAAGACAAATATATATGATAATTAGAAATAGAAAGATTATTTAAAAATTAACATGGATAGATGATAGATAGATAATTAATAAATACATAGATAGATAGATAGATAGATAGAGTACACCCCTCACATTTTTGTAAATGATTATTTTAACATTTCAAGGGACAACATTGAAGATATGACATTTTGATACGATGTAAAGTAGTCAGTGTACAGTTTGTATAACAGTGTAAATTTGGTGTGTCCTCAAAACAACTCAACACATAGCCATTAATGTCTAAACCGTTGGCAACAAAAGTGAGTACACCCCTAAGTGAAAATGGCCAAATTGTGCCCACATTGTCAATATTTTGTGTGGCCATCATTATTTTCCAGCACTGCCTTAAAGTGGTTTTGTCACTTCAGGAAGTGGCATTTATTATGTAGAGTAAGTTAATTCAAGGCCCTTACTAATGTATTGTGATTGTCCATATTCCTTCCTTTGCTGGCTGGATTCATTTTTCCATCACATTATACTCTGCTTGTTTCCATGATTACGACCACCCAGCAATCCATCAGTGGCATCCGTGATAGCACACTATAGGAAAAAGTGCCGGCCTCTCTAATGGCCCAGACTGCGGGAGTGCACATAGGCTGCCACTAGAGATGAGCAAATCTATTCGCCGCTTCATATATTCGTTACAAACCTTCGTTATTTCCTATGCCGAAGCGAATCCAAATCCTTTCAGATTCGCTTCATACGAATCTTCTTAAATGTTCTTAAATCTTTGTACGCTAACACTACATACGCATCTCATAATTTGTACGTTAATGTGCATATATTCAGTTAAGTAGTGTACCTTTAACAACGTTAGACTGTATGATTGTTATTTGTGCAGGAATGTTCTCAGTGTATGGTTACGCTCATGCGTACGTATTCAGTTAGGTAGCGTACTTTTAACAACGCTTAGACTGTATGTTCGTTATTTGTGTGGGAATGTTCGCAGAACATGACCAGAATAACGAATATTTAGCTGCCACATTTTCTTATAGTGTGCAAGCACAGCCACCGCTGATGGATTGCAGACTGGTCATAACCATGGAAACGAGCAGTGTATAATGTGATGGAAAAATTAATTCAGCCAACGAAGGAAGCGATATGGATAATAACAATACATTAGTAAGTGCCTTGTATTAATGTCTGGAGACAGGCTTGGCCAGTCCAACAGCTTTACCCTCAGTTTTTTAGCACGGCAGTGGTCATCTTGGAGGTGTGTTTGGGGTCGTTATAATGTTCGAATATTGCGGCACAGTTTCCGAAGGGAGGGGATCATGCTCTGTTTCAATATGTTACAGTACATGTTGGCATTAATGGTTCCCTCAATGAACTGTAGCTTCCCATTGCCAGCAGCACTCATGCAGCCCCAAACCGTGACACTCCCACCACCATGCTTGACTTGTCTTTGTACTCCTCACCTGGCTGCCGCCACACACGCTTGACAGCATTTGAACCAAATAAGTTTATCTTGGTCTCATCAGACCACAGTACAAGGTTCTAGTAATCCATGTCCTGTTTGTCTTCAGCAAGCTGTTTGCTGGCTTTCTTGTGCATCTCATCAGCATTAGAAGAGGCTTCCTTCTGGGACTGCAGCCATGTAGACCAATTTGATGCAGTGTGCGGTGTTTGGTCTGAGCACTGACAGGCTAACCCCCCCACCCCTTTAACATCTGCAGCAAAGCTGGCAGCACTCATATGTTCAATTTGAAAACCTCTGGATCTGATGTTGACCAACTTATTTGGTCAACCATGGCTAGGTCTGTTCTGAGTGGAACCTGTCTTGTTAAACCGCTATGTGGTCTTGGCTTGGAGCTTAGTTTCAGGGTGTTGGCAATCTTCTTATAGTCTAGGCCATATTTATGTAACACACCTGCTCCTCATTCACACCTGAGACCTTGTAACACTAACAAGTCACATGACACCAGGGCAGGTTTGCCAACCGTCCAAAAATTTCTGGACAGTCCGTAAAAATAGGTGACTTTGTTCCTGTGTCCGTGAAAAAAAATAGACGTGTCCGTGATTTTTTTGAGGCTGGTGGTTCTTGAGTAGATTATTTTGGTGGTAATTATCATCATTTTACAGCTCACAGTAAGGGCTGGTCATGAGTTCTTATCAGGATATTGAACTGTAGCCCTGTATTACTTATCATCTTTATGTTTTTCAATTTGTCCGTAAAAAGTGTTGGCTGTCTGTAATTTTGGGATAAATTGTCCAGAAAAACTAAAAGTTCTTGTTGGCAACCCTCCACCAGGGACAGAAAATGGCTAATTGGTCACAATTTGGCCATTTTCACTTATGGGTGTACTCACTTTTGTTCTTTGCCAGTGTTTAGAGATTAATGGCTGTGCGTTAAACTATTTTGAGGGCACACCACATTTACACTGTTATACAAGCTGTATACTGATTACTTTACATTGTATCAAAGTTTCGTATTTTCAGTGTTGTCGAATGGAAAGATATAATCAAATATTTACAAAAATGTGAGGGGTGTACTCACTTTTTGAGATACTGTATATTAGCAAAAATGCTAATGTATTTGCAAATAGATCAAAGTTATGTGTTTTGTCTTCACTTGAAGAGTTAAATGTGAAATATATATTATTTTCTACGTTTGTTTCAAAGATCACTTGTCTAATCTGTAAGTACCCCAATATCTTTTTACCTCTATTTTTTATATGACTCGGAAGGTCACTTGATATTGTATTTCAAAAGCAATTACAGTAAATCAAACTGAGAAAGATCCCCATGGGGTAGCTGAAGGTACCTGAGAGTGAAGCTCCTTTTTTCCTCACCGCTCTAGAGCCTCATACAGCAGCTGCTTTCTTTTTGACAATTCGTCACTCCTGAAAAATGTTTGCAAGCACTTTGGATAATTTCCAATTCATTCTTGCAGGAAATGAGGGTTTGCTTCCTCACTTGGGATACCTGCTGCTAGGTTTATTCACTAATAAGCATGATAAATGTTTTACCCTTTGATCAGTGCTAATTTAACAAGTAAGCTCCAATGAAAAAGAAAGTCTTTGAGACTCAGGGGCTTGGGATGGCATACGAGTTAGAAAGAAATATGATTGATTATATAGCTGAAAGAAATTTCCATAAAAACTTTTATCATGCTGCTATTTTTTTCCAACAAACAATTAAATCAAACGTGAACGATATCTTACCTCAAAAGAAAAATGGAATAAAAAAAAAGTCTTAACTTCAGAAGACTATTCTTATATATACACACACAGACAATTTAATTAGCCGTTTCTCCTTGGTTATCATTTTCTCTTTCAAAAATCCTTCTATCTGCATATATAAGCAGGAATGTATGTTTTGTGGGAAAAAAGCTATGTGGACAGTATTTTTTTCTGATATATAAATATATTTATATATATATACACTCACCGGCCACTTTATTAGGTACACCATGCTAGTAACGGGTTGGACCCCCTTTTGCCTTCAGAACTGCCTCAATTCTTCGTGGCATAGATTCAACAAGGTGCTGGAAGCATTCCTCAGAGATTTTGGTCCATATTGACATGATGGCATCACACAGTTGCCGCAGATTTGTCGGCTGCACATCCATGATGCGAATCTCCCGTTCCACCACATCCCAAAGATGCTCTATTGGATTGAGATCTGGTGACTGTGGAGGCCATTTGAGTACAGTGAACTCATTGTCATGTTCAAGAAACCAGTCTGAGATGATTCCAGCTTTATGACATGGCGCATTATCCTGCTGAAAGTAGCCATCAGATGTTGGGTACATTGTGGTCATAAAGGGATGGACATGGTCAGCAACAATACTCAGGTAGGCTGTGGCGTTGCAACGATGCTCAATTGGTACCAAGGGGCCCAAAGAGTGCCAAGAAAATATTCCCCACACCATGACACCACCACCACCAGCTTGAACCGTTGATACAAGGCAGGATGGATCCATGCTTTCATGTTGTTGACGCCAAATTCTGACCCTACCATCCGAATGTCGCAGCAGAAATCGAGACTCATCAGACCAGGCAACGTTTTTCCAATCTTCTACTGTCCAATTTTGATGAGCTTGTGCAAATTGTAGCCTCAGTTTCCTGTTCTTAGCTGAAAGGAGTGGCACCCGGTGTGGTCTTCTGCTGCTGTAGCCCATCTGCCTCAAAGTTCGACGTACTGTGCGTTCAGAGATGCTCTTCTGCCTACCTTGGTTGTAACGGGTGGCAATTTGAGTCACTGTTGCCTTTCTATCAGCTCGAACCAGTCTGCCCATTCTCCTCTGACCTCTGGCATCAACAAGGCATTTCCGCCCACAGAACTGCCGCTCACTGGATGTTTTTTCTTTTTCGGACCATTCTCTGTAAACCCTAGAGATGGTTGTGCGTGAAAATCCCAGTAGATCAGCAGTTTCTGAAATACTCAGACCAGCCCTTCTGGCACCAACAACCATGCCACGTTCAAAGGCACTCAAATCACCTTTCTTCCCCATACTGATGCTCGGTTTGAACTGCAGGAGATTGTCTTGACCATGTCTACATGCCTAAATGCACTGAGTTGCCGCCATGTGATTGGCTGATTAGAAATTAAGTGTTAACGAGCAGTTGGACAGGTGTACCTAATAAAGTGGCCGGTGAGTGTGTGTATATATATTGTAAGCAGTCAGTAGGAAGACTGGTAGAGGGGAGGTATGTGCCACTGAGGTTTCTTATCTCAGTGGTGTAAATCCCGGAAAAGTTTAATGCTCAGCAAAGTAGTTGATGAGCAGGTTTTTTTTTAAGATGGATTTCAGGGTCCGGGATTTAGGAGTGGCTGTAGAGAGTTTGGGTGGAATGGCCATTCCCATGCCTCCACTCCATATTTTAGTGCTGTAGGTTTCTCAGCTGGCCGTGATTAAAAGGTGGAACCTGACAGTGTAGGTGTGTGAAGTCTGGCTGAGAGCAAGGAGGAAGGCTAGTGGTTCCTTTCTTCCTCCAGGGAGACTCTGCTACCAGCAAACGCCTAGGAAAGGACACTGGCACGGTCAGGTGGTGGCTGCTACAGGGTGAGGACTTTCCATGTTATAGTTACTTTTGTGTCCTACTGAAGAAAGTTATATGGTTTCGTCTATTCTGTTTTGCTTTGCGTTGTGGAAAGAAGCCCTGTACAGAAAGTGTCTGTTTGGTTCATGCCAATAAACCGTATCTGCTGCTTATGTTTACCCCGTTTCCGTGTGCATAACTGCCTACTGCAACAACCCAAGTGGGATGCTGTCTCACATATGGTGGAGGATGCGGGCACTTAGCTAGCTCTCCCTCGCACGGTCCCTAATCTGGTTGGACTATCTGTATGTCCTGGGTAAAAGCAGCAACCAGCTTGAAAAAAGAGACTGTTGGTATGGACGAGCTTGTAAAACAGATGGTGCAGGCTAACCTGCAACAGCAGAGGGCTCATGTGGAGGCTATGCAGGTTCAACAGGAGACAAACCGCCTGCTGGGGGAGCAAGTTTCCGCCCTAAGAGAGACTATCATGGCTCAAACACTGTTGCCACGGGAAACAGCCACCACCCTGACAAATGTGCGAAAAACGGTGCAAAGCACCCTGCAAAAAATGACTGCTGCAGATGATGTGGAGGCATATATAACCATGTTTGAAAGACTGGCAGAGCGAGAGAAACTCCCGCTGACAGAGTGGGCAGAGGTCCTCGCACCTTTTTTAGTGGGAGAACCACAAAAGGCGTACTTTGACCTGACACCGGAACAAGCCAGAGACTATCACCTGTTAAAAGCGGAGATTCTGGCTAGGTTAGGGGTTACCCTTTCTGTGCGGGCTCGTCGGGTCCATGCCTGGCGGTACGAGGGGACTAAACCACCTCGATCCCAGCTATACGACCTCCTCCATCTGGCACGCAAGTGGCTTCAGCCTGAAATCCTAAGTCCAGGGAGATTGTGGAGAGAGTAGTGATGGACCGCTACATGAGTAGCCTACCAAGAGAGTTATATCGCTGGGTTGCCCAGGGAGACCCCCAGACTCTGGATCAAATGCTTTCCGCGGTCGAGAGGTATACCTCCACTGAAGATTTTCTGGCCCCTGAACCAAAAGAGCGAGCCTACCAGGTCCACTCTGCCGCAGTAAGGGTGACTCCGGTCCCCAGGACCAGAATGGTGGAGTTGCCACGAGGAGGGAAGCCAAAGATTAAACCCCTGGCAACAGGCACCCAACAGTTCCAGTCTTCAATCCGGAGTAGAGCTGACTTTCTCTGTTGGAGGTGCCAGCAGCCGGGCCACATTGCGGCTCATTGTCCCCAACACGCGGAGCCTATGGATTGCAGTGCTACTAGACGATGCTCCCTGCTTGCCTTTGTCGCCTGCAGTACTGGTCCCCTACAGGATGAGGGACTACAGGAGCGACAAGTCCTTGTGAATGGGGCTGTTGTCACCGCCCTCCTGGACTCGGGGAGCCTTGTTACACTCTTGCGGGCCACTCTACCACATGTACTGGTTAAACCTGAAAGGCGGCTGGGTGTGATATGTGTACATGGGGACACCAAAGACTACCCGGTGGCCAGTGTCACTGTAGAGACTGACTGTGGGACTCAGTCCCATGAGGTCGCTGTTGTAAATAATTTGATTCATCCCTTTATCATTGGTCGTGACTTTCCCTTATTCTGGGACTTGTGGGACCTCAGGTCGACCAGGGTAGATAGGAATAATGTTGATACGGTGTCCTTACACCCTGTTCCTTTAAATGGGGATGGGCCTACTGAAGCAGTAGGTGTAACGGAAAAGGGAGCCGACCATTTTCCTCTGGCTGTGTTAGCTGGAGAAGAGGGAGAACCTGCAGGTACTGAGGCAAGTCCCCTGGAGCTTGAGGTGTCACGGGACAACTTTGGAACCGCTCAACTGAGAGACCCCTCCCTAAAAAATGCCTTTGAAAATGTGACAGTCATTAATGGTGTTCCGCAGGGACATAATGCTGAAAACTGTTTCCCTCATTTCGCTCTTAATGGGGATTTACTGTATCGTGTCACACAAATAAGGGAGACCATAGTTGAACAGTTGCTGGTACCCGGGCCATATAGGCGTATGGTTCTGGACATGGCTCACACCCATGTGTTAGGGGGTCATTTAGGTACAGATAAGACCCAGGAACGGATCCTACAAAGATTCTACTGGCCAGGCTGTTATAGAGAGGTGGCTGACTATTGTAAATCCTGCCCAACCTGTCAGTTAACTGCCCCTGTAGCCCACTTTCGGAGCCCGTTAGTTCCCTTGCCCATAATCGAAGTGCCTTTTGAAAGAGTCGCAATGGACCTAGTGGGACCATTGGTTAAGTCTGCCCGAGGCCACCAATATATTCTGGTGGTGTTGGACTATGCCACCAGATACCCCGAGGCTATTCCCCTGCGAAACACCTCTTCCAAATGTATTGCCCGGGAGTTGGTAAACATATTTTCAAGAACTGGTCTGCCAAAGGAAATATTAACCGATCAGGGAACCCCTTTTATGTCTAATATCATGAAAGAGCTATGTAGGATGTTGCAGATCAAACAAATAAGAACCTCTGTTTATCACCCTCAGACCGATGGGCTTGTAGAGAGGTTTAACAAGACACTAAAGGGGATGTTAAAAAGGGTTGTGGAGAAGGATGGTCGAGACTGGGATGGTTTATTGCCCTATTTGTTGTTTTCCATCAGAGAGGTCCCTCAGGCCTCTACTGGATTTTCTCCATTTGAGTTACTGTATGGCCGGCACCCCCGGGGTCTCCTAGATATTACCAAAGAAACATGGGAGAGTGAGGCAACCCCTTATAGGAGCATAATAGAACATGTTGCACAAATGCAAGAGAGGATAGCCAGGGTGATGCCCATAGTAAAGGACCATCTCCAAAGAGCTCAGGAGGCTCAGAGCCGGATATATAACAGGGCAGCCAAAGTGAGGCAGTTTAATCCGGGTGACCGTGTGTTGGTGTTAATTCCCACGGTTGAAAGTAAATTTTTGGCCAGATGGCAGGGCCCCTATGAGGTTGTGGAGAAGGTTAGTGAGGTTACTTACAAGATACACCAGCCAGGGAAAAGGAAGCCGATCCAGCTCTATCACATAAATTTAATTAAGCCCTGGCAGGATAGAGAATCCTTGCTAACTTCCTCAAAAGTATCCGGAGATCTAGATGTACAGATAAAAAAGTTAGGGTTGCTGAAACCTTGTCACCACCACAAAAACAAGAAGCGAGAGAATTTTTACAGCGTAATAGGGACCTATTTTCAAATCTCCCAGGGGTCACTGATGTGATAGAGCATGATATTATTACTGACCCAAAAGTCAAAGTAAATATTAAGCCCTATAGAATCCCAGAAGCCAGGAGACAGGCCATCTCGGAGGAAGTCAAACGCATGTTAGCACTAGGGGTGATCGAAGAGTCAAACAGTGGGTGGTCCAGCCCCATAGTGTTAGTTCCCAAACCAGATGGGACATGGAGGTTCTGCAATGACTTTCGTAAGCTGAACGAAGTCTCCAAATGTGATGCCTACCCTATGCCTAGGGTAGATGAGTTAATTGAGCAATTGGGGCCCGCCAGATATATTACAACCTTGGACCTCACAAAAGGGTACTGGCAAATACCTTTGTCAAAAGAAGCTAGGGAGAAAACTGCCTTCTCCACCCCGGAAGGGCTGTTTCATTATGTAAAAATGCCCTTTGGGTTACAAGGTGCACCAGCCACCTTTCAAAGGGCGATGGATCGGATTTTGAGTCCGCATAAAAGATACGCGGCAGCCTACCTAGATGATATAGTCATCTTCAGCCCTGACTGGGAGACCCATTTGAATAAAGTTCAGTCGGTGTTAGATTCCCTCAGAAAAGCAGGGTTTACTGCTAACCCAGAAAAGTGTGCCATTGGGTTAGAGGAGGCCCGGTATTTGGGCTATATGGTGGGAAGAGGTGTAATAAAACCTCAAGTGAACAAAATGGAGGCAATACAAAATTGGCCACAGCCCCTTACAAAAAAACAGGTGAAGGCATTTTTGGGTATTGTGGGGTACTATCGGAGGTTTGTCCCAAACTTTGCCTCTATAGCAGCACCCTTAACGGATCTTACGAAAGGGAAGAAGTCCGTCATGGTGCAGTGGTCCCCAGAGGCAGAAAGGGCATTTCAGGGGCTTAAGAAAGCCTTGTGCAGTCAGCCGGTATTGATAGCACCGGACTTTTCTAAAGAATTTGTTGTTCAGACCGATGCCTCCAATGTTGGTTTAGGGGCAGTCCTATCGCAAGAGGTGAATGGGGAGGAGCATCCAATAGTGTACCTAAGTAGGAAACTTACTTCTTGTGAGAGGAATTATTCAATAGTGGAAAAGGAATGTTTGGCCATAAAGTGGGCACTAGAGACGCTGAGATACTATCTACTAGGCAGAAAGTTCCGTCTAGTTTCAGATCATGCCCCCTTGAAGTGGATGTGCCACAACAAAGGCAATAATGCAAGGGTAACTAGATGGTTCTTGGCATTGCAAAATTTTAATTTCAGTGTGGAACACAGACAAGGGAAGCTACATGTCAATGCTGATGCCCTTTCACGTCAATATTGCTTTTTGGCTACAAGTGCCCAGTCCCCTGGCCTTGGGCAGAGGGGGGGGATATGTAAGCAGTCAGTAGGAAGACTGGTAGAGGGGAGGTATGTGCCACTGAGGTTTCTTATCTCAGTGGTGTAAATCCCGGAAAAGTTTAATGCTCAGCAAAGTAGTTGATGAGCAGGTTTTTTTTTAAGATGGATTTCAGGGTCCGGGATTTAGGAGTGGCTGTAGAGAGTTTGGGTGGGATGGCCATTCCCATGCCTCCACTCCATATTTTAGTGCTGTAGGTTTCTCAGCTGGCCGTGATTAAAAGGTGGAACCTGACAGTGTAGGTGTGTGAAGTCTGGCTGAGAGCAAGGAGGAAGGCTAGTGGTTCCTTTCTTCCTCCAGGGAGACTCTGCTACCAGCAAACGCCTAGGAAAGGACACTGGCACGGTCAGGTGGTGGCTGCTACAGGGTGAGGACTTTCCATGTTATAGTTACTTTTGTGTCCTACTGAAGAAAGTTATATGGTTTCGTCTATTCTGTTTTGCTTTGCGTTGTGGAAAGAAGCCCTGTACAGAAAGTGTCTGTTTGGTTCATGCCAATAAACCGTATCTGCTGCTTATGTTTACCCCGTTTCCGTGTGCATAACTGCCTACTGCAACAACCCAAGTGGGACGCTGTCTCACAATATATATATATATATATATATATATATATATATACTAGATGAAGGACCCGGCTTCGCCCAGGTATATTTAATCTATTTCATTTAATGTTTGTGTGTGTGTCGTTAAAAGATATTGAGAGTGACCTCTACAGTACCCGCCCCTTAACAGAAACATCCACAGCGCCCACCCCTTTAACTGTAACCTCCACAGCAGCTAGGCTGGCCACTGTCTTCACCCCAAAATGCCGGACCTCACTGGCCATTTCCCCAAACGTGCGGCAGCGCCCCCGGTCCCCATGAAGCCACACCACTAAACATGAGGCCACGCCCCCTGGCTCCATGAAGACACGGAGGAGAAGCTGTCTGAGCGTGAGCTACTGAAAGGGTGGACATCCCTGCATTCGTCCAGGCACTGCGAGAACAGGTAGCCAGAAAACTGGACTGTCCAGCCTAAAGCCGGACATCTGGCCACCCTAACATCAGCCTTCTCCTAGGGTATTCAGAGGTCTGGTTTTAGGCAAGGATGTCCACCCTTTCAGTAGCTCATGCTCAGACAGCTTCTCCTCCGTGTCTTCATGGAGCCAGGGGGCGTGGCCTCATGTTTAGTGGTGTGGCTTCATGGGGACAGGTGGCACGGCTTCACGTTGGGGGAAGGCTGGACATTCTGGATTTCAGACTCCCTGTCCTCTGTCATGCTCAGGGCCTGGATGGACACAGGGTCCGTGGCCTCATGTTTATGGGTGTGGCTTCATGGGGACCAGTGGCACGGCTTCACATTGGGGGGAGGCTGGACAGTCTGGCTTTCAGACTCTCTGTCCTCTGTCATGCACAGAACCTGGATGGACACAGGGATGTCCTTTTGAACAGCTCACTCTCAGACAGCAGCACTGTGCAGTCTGAGCATGCGCTGCAGGGAGAAAGTCAACCTCCCTCCCACCCCTGCAGCTTACAGAAGGTGATTTTTAACTTAATTTTTGCAATCCCAGTCAGATGCGGCGTAGAAGGGATGTGGCCTGACTGAGTCGGGGGCGTGACTTAGTTGGACCTGGGGGTGGGGCTTTTAAGTCCTTCTTTTGAAGGTGGCTGAATTACAGGTCGATGCCATACTAATTTAAGAGGAAAGTGGGTAGCAGTGGAAGAATACATCTTTTGTTACTACTGAACAGTAAATATGCGAAATTTACATTATATGAGGTAATGATTGATGATGATAAATTTATAGTTATGGTAACCAGAATACTCCTTTAACAGTGTCATCCACAGCGCTCTGCCCCTTTAAAGCAGACTTACAGCAGTGAACTGGCTGTGTTGTTATAGAAACCTGGTGTGTGGAGACTAACTGCCTGTGAGCTTCTATTGGCTGACAAGGGTCATGTGACCAAGCTTCTATTGGATAATGCATTTTTTTGGGAATATCTCAGGAACGGTACGTCCTGGAGAGCTGAGACCCGATCTAAAACATTCCCGGACACCTGATGTACCTGTGTGCCAAATTTCGTGATTGTAGCTGCGACGGAGCGGACATACACACATACACTCAGCTTTATATATTAGATATATATATATAAAGAAAAGTTACAGTGCATCTGCTATGCATACAGGAGGCGCAGGGAGCGGTGAGTGAAGCGCTGCATGGCTGTACTCATCCTCCCTGGTCTTCTGGACCCTGCTCTGAACTTTCTTCTGACAGCATACTGTGTCAGGATGTAGTACATGTAGCCGTGCACTATGACCTAAAGCTGTGCAGCACGGCCGGAGGAAGACCAGGGGGTGGTGAGTAAGTGGCAGCGCCATGCGAAGCAAATTAGGTAAGTTTTTTTTTTCATGTCTGATGGAGCCCCAATCTGATGCTGATGGGGTCTCATCTGAAGTTGATATAGTCTGATCTGACGTCTGATGGGGGTCATGGGGCCAATACTTAAATATTGGTGCACTGCATAGTTATGTACACAGCGATAAATTGTAGCAGAGTCTGTAGTTCAGCAGTCTCCTCCACTCTCCCTCCACTATCCCTCCACTCTCCCTTCATTTTAACTTCCAAGCCTTCGAACTGAGATTGGGCCACCAAGTGTGAAGAATATGAGTAGGCAGATTGGCCTGGATATACTTTATTTATAGCTGTCCCTGACAAATTAATTTGAAACCAATCACATTTCTTGTTGAACTTTGGCAAAGTTGCTGAATCAATTTTTTTAAAAAACTTTGTTCATGTCTAGTGACCACAGAAAGATCTAACTGAATTTTCTCCTCTGATTAGGTTTCAGTAATATTATCAGAGGTTGTGTAAGCCCACTGCAGTCAGCCCTGTGGACCTAGAAATGACCCTGGGACCGGAAGTTCAGTAATCCTGCTGTTAGGGCACACCAGTGTGCCATGGCCTCTTCAAACAGTAGGTTTGTGTGGTTTCCAGGAGTCAGAACCCCACCAATCAGATATTTAAAAAAGGTATAGGTTTTGGTGGAGTGAATAGTAGGGGAAACAGAACATGGTACATGGCTACTCAGAAAAAGTTTACTGTGCTGCAAAGGCATTCCTATTACAAAGCAAAACACACCAGCCAACTTAAAGTACAGAATGCAGTAAAAAATAATAATAAAGTAATATTTCTATAGTTCTACATTGACAATGCAAGAATGAGTGCTTACAGATTTCTGCTTAACATTGTCATTGTTATATTACAACAATATATTACATTTTTTCAAAATTCACTCCTGATTGGCTGTCCACAATCACAATTTGCTGTGAGCAAGTTTTTACTTTTGTTTGATATCACAACTGAGAACATTTTTTGGAAAAGACGCCTACCAATCTACAGTATGTTGTACATTTATTGTACAGTCATTATAGATTCACATAAGTTCTAGATTTCAATCACATTTATTTGAGTACCATAGAATCAGAGGAAAGGGTATATTTGTGATATTTGCTTAACTGTACTATATTATAGAGATAGAGGAATCATTTCATTCCACTCTAATGTGATTTTACAAATGTAACAATAAGTTGAACAGCAAGTAATTGTCTAAAAGCAAAAATCCTCACTTGACATTACGTAAATTCTATTTATTTTTCTTTTCATTTTTGATATTATGTGAATGAAGCTCATTAGTACATTACTGTGAAGTCTTTTAAGTTGGCTGCATGAAACTTCAAAAACAAATATTGAAAAGATTAAAAAAACAACAGCATTAGATCTGACATTAACTTTTACTTGTTAATTGGCTTTACTTTGCAAGTAGGGAAATTACATGTAATGCAAGGTTTAAAATGTAGAAATATTAAAAAGATGAAAGCTCTTGTTAATGGGGATTACAAGGCTCTCTTTCTGTAGTTAATTAATTAGTGTCGATATTTACCTTTTGATTCTGTTAAAGATGCATTAGATTTCTCCAGAAATTACTTTTTATTAATAAGAACTGTAGAATAGTCTATGCATACTAGTTAAAACATATCACAAGTATTACTGCACATGGTTCTCATTTCTCTCATTTCTACATGCATTATTTGGTAGCAAGTCTCTACATATGATATGTAGACGTGCAAAAAACAAACAAAAAAAAAAACACTGTAAGGCCTCTTTCACACGACAGTATTTTGTCACAATTGGGTCACAATTGTGAAGTGGAACAAAATTTATTGGATCATTTAAACTTTTTTTGTAATAATAAAACTGAAAAGTGGGGCGTGCAAAATTATTCGGCCCCCTTGCATTAATACTTTGTTGTGCCACCTTTTACTGCGATTACAGCTGCAAGTCGCTTGGGGTATGTCTCTATCAGTTTTGCACATCTAGAAACTGAAATTCTTGCCCATTCTTCTTCAGTGATCTACTGATTGTTGTCCTATGGACAGACTCTCCCACCTCAGCTGTAGATCTCTGCAGTTCATCCAGTGTGATCATAGGCATCTTGGCTGCATCTCTAATCAGTCTTTTCCTTGTTTGAGATTAAAGTTTAGAGGGACGGCCGGGTCTTGGTAGATTTGCAGTGGTCTGATACTCCTTCCATTTCAATATGATCGCTTGCACAGTGCTCCTTGGGATGTTTAAAGCTTGGGAAATCTTTTGGTATCCAAATCCAGCTTTAAACTTCTCCACAACAGTATCACGGACCTGCCTGGTGTGCTCCTTGGTCTTCATGATGCAGAACCCTGAGACTATCACAGAGCAGGTGCATTTATACGGAGACTTGATTACACATAGGTGGATTCTATTTATCTTCATCAGTCACTTAGGACAACATTGGATCATTCAGAGATCCTCAATGAACTTCTGGAGTGAGTTTTCTGAACTGAAAGTAAATGGGCCGAATAATTTTGCACGCCCAACTTTTCAGTTTCATTATTACAAAAAAGTTTAAATGATCCAATAAATTTCATTCCACTTCACAATTGTGACCCACTTGTTGTTGATTCTTCACCAAAAATTTAAAATGTTATATCTTTTTGTTTGAAGCCTGAAATGTGGCAAAAGGTTGAAAAGTTCCAGGGGGCTGAATACTTTCGCAAGGCACTGTAGCATGAAAGTCACCAGCGCTCTCTCAAAAACTTTGGAGTTCCAAACCTCCTCTGATATTAATATCAGCACAAAAACTGTCTACTAGGAGAATTATGGCAAAGATTTCCATTGCCGAGCAGCTGCATGTAAACTTTTCATTACCAAGAACAATGGCGATCGTCAGAGTGGTGTAAAGCAATCACTTTCACAGTGGGATTTTGTTCTCTAGCTGACAGTCTGATGGATAAGTCTGAGTTTGATGAATGACAAGCAAACATTACCCACCTGACTGCATTTTGCTATTTGTAAAGTTTGGTGGAGTAAGAATATTGCTGGGGGTTATTTTTCAGTAGTTGGCCTAGGCACCTTAGTTCCACTGAAGGGACTATTTGTCACAGTAATGTTGCACATTTTTTGTAATGATAGTCTATGGTGTCGCACTGCAACATGCAACATGCTGCATGTCGCACAAATATACATGTTTGGTTTTTTGTGCGACTGTCATGTTCCAGTTGTAGCATGTCAAATGGTGCAATGCGACACCATAGACTATCATTATAAAAAATGTTATGTGACACTACTGTGACATATGTTCTCGTGTAGCCATACTCAAAGAGTTTGATCGAGTGTTTATCAGTAGAGATGAGCGAGTAGTGAAATATTCGAAAGTTCGAAATTCGATTCGAATAGACCGCGAAATTCGACTATTCGACCGAATATCGAATCCCATTAAAGTCTATGGGAAAAAAATGCTCGCCACTTGGAAATCTCAATTCGACCACTTGGAGGTCACCAAGTCCACCCTGAAACCTCAGAAAAGGATGCCAACACTGCTGGAATGCAACTGGGACAGCAGGGGAAGCATGTCTGGGTGCATATAACGCGCCCAAGTCGCACTATTACGCCACTATCACAGCCTCTCAACAATACACTCCAAAGACAATGTAACCTCTCTGTAAAGTGAGACCATACAAGGAAACCTTCTTTCCTCTACATTGCCATGGACCCCAAGCCAAACTAGACAAAAAAGAAGATAAAATTCTGCACCCCTTAAAATCACGTTGCCTATGACAACCACAGATGGCATAGGCAAAGGGGAAAGCAAATAGACCCCACCCCTAATTGTCATTGTGTGTGTGTGTGAGATGTGGTCAGACATGTCTTCTTTAAAATGTAAAAACAACTCAAACACATGCAGAAGCCTTAAAATGCCCAAATTGTTGGCGCTTGAGATGTCAGTGACCCGACCTGGCCCAGTGTCATGTCTAGCAGGTAAAGCAGTGGGGATGTTGAGGGATGCGTAGGACTGCAAAAGGCAGGAAGAGGCCGTGGGATGGCCAGAGGCTCATGGAGAAGGCAGGCTAGAGCCCGCAGGGCCGCATCTCTTCCCTATAACAGGCCCCCACACAAAGCTCTCCCATCGAGGGCTCTTAGGTCCTTGTTGTGAAAATATTTTAATGAGTGTGCAAAGTTAGCTTGAGGTGAGCCCTCGAAAAAATTATATGGAGGCCCAAGAGGTGAGCCCTCGAAAAAATTATGTGGAGGCCCAAGAGGTGAGACCTCTTAAAAATTATGTGGAGGCCCAAGAGGTGAGACCTCTTAAAAATTATGTGGCGGCCCAAGAGGTGAGACCTCTTAAAAATTATGTGGAGGCCCAAGAGGTGAGACCTCTTAAAAATTATGTGGAGGCCCAAGAGGTGAGACCTCTTAAAAATTATGTGGAGGCCCAAGAGGTGAGACCTCTTAAAAATTATGTGGAGGCCCAAGAGGTGAGGCCTCTTAAAAATTATGTGGCGGCCCAAGAGGTGAGACCTCTTAAAAATTTTGTGGAGGCCCAAGAGGTGAGACCTCTTAAAAATTATGTGGAGGCCCAAGAGGTGAGACCTCTTAAAAATTATGTGGAGGCCCAAGAGGTGAGACCTCTTAAAAATTATGTGGAGGCCCAAGAGGTGAGACCTCTTAAAAATTATGTGGAGGCCCAAGAGGTGAGACCTCTTAAAAATTATGTGGCGGCCCAAGAGGTGAGACCTCTTAAAAATTTTGTGGAGGCCCAAGAGGTGAGCCATAAATATATAAATTTTTTTATTTACGGAGCAATTCTACGGCGGTTAAGGAGGAGGAGGAGGAGGAGGAGGTGGAGGAGGAAATGGCACTTCATACAGATGGCACTTCACTTTTGGCTGCTTTCCACTGTTGGAGAAGCAAAGTCCGGGTCAATCCACTTGCTGTTCATTTTGATTAGCGTCAGCCTGTCGGCACTGTCAGTTGACAGGCGGCTGCGCTTATCGGTTATAATGCCCCCGGCTGCGCTGAACACCCTTTCTGATAGCACGCTGGCGGCAGGGCAGGCAAGCACCTCCAAGGCATACAGGGACAGTTCCAGCCACGTGTCCAACTTGGAGACCCAGTAAGTGTAGGACGCCGAGGGATCGGGGAGGACAGGGGTACGGTCTGCCAGGTACTCCCGCAACATCCGCCGATACTTGTCCCTCCTGCTGATAGCGGGCCCCGCAGTGATGGAAGTTGCACGAGGGGGTGCCATGAACGTGTCCCACACCTTGGAGAGTGTTCCCCTGGTGGCTGTGGGCCTGATCGATGTTGAGGGACTCTGGGAGACCCTCTCCTCTCTGCCGCCAGCGATGGTGGGTGGGAAAATCTCCATCATGTTCTGCACGAGTTCCCTCTGGTATTCCAGCAATCGATTCGTCCTCTCCTCTACCGGAATAAAAGAGGAGACGTTATCTTTATACCGGGGGTCCAGGATTGCGAAGACCCAGTACAGTTTGTTCTCCACTATCCGGACAACACGTGTGTCCCGGGAAAAGCAGCCCAGCATGAAGTCAGCCATGTGTGCCAGACTCTGAATAGGCATGACCTCACTGCCCCCACCAGAAGGATCACTTGCCATTTCCTCCTCTTCCTCTTCCGCCTCCTCTCCGCCCCATCCGCGCTGAACCAATGGGACGCACACAGCCTGACTGCTACCCTCGCCGCCAGCATCCTCCTCCTCTTCCACAGCCACCTCCACGTCGTCCTCCTCATCCTCCTCCTCCTCCTGCAACTGCCACCCGTGAAGCAGACAAAAGTGTGGTCTGACTGTGTAGCTCCGTTGCGTCTCCTCCTACCCCCGTCTCCTCTGCGTGCAATGCGTTCTCCCTTATTGCGATGAGTGATTCTTTAAGGACGCATAGGAG
>ONZH01005198.1:0-58220 GCA_900303285.1 Rhinella marina
CTGAAGACCCGCTCTGACAACACGCTAGCGGCAGGGCAGACAGCACCTCCAAGGCGTACAGCGCCAGTTGTCGTGTCCAGCTTTGCAACCCAGTAGTTGTATGGAGCAGAGTGATCACGCAGGACGTTGGTATGGTCAGCTAGGTACTCCATCACCATCTTTCTGAACAGCCCCCCCCTACTGGGGGATGGGTGACATAATCTTGCTGGGGTGCCATAAAACTGGGAAAGGCCTTGGAGAGTGTTCCCCTGCCAGTGCTTGACAAGCTGCCTGCTCCCCTCCTCTCCCCCGCTAGTTGGCCCACAGAACTACGTCCCCTGCCGCTAGCGGTGTCAGATGGGAAGGATAGTTTCAGCTTGTGCACCAGGGACTGTTGATATTGATTCACTCTCATACACTTCTCCTCTACAGGAATGAGAGTGGAAAAGTTCTGCTTGTACCGGGGGTCTGCTTGGACCGGGGGTACCGGGGGACCCAGTAATCGGTGTCAAAAATGCGAGGGTCATGGGAAAGGCAGCCTAACATGAAGTCAGCCATGTGCGCAAGAGTCCCAACACGCAAGAATTCCCTTTCCTCAATAGGCTGACTCTCCATTTCCTCCTCCTCCAACTCCTCCTCTTGAGCCCATACACGCTCAACAGATAAGAAGGAATGAGCATAGGTACCCTCTTCAGTCTCGCCAATAGTTTCCTTCTCTTCCTCCTCTTCCTCCTCATCCTCCTCCAATACGCGCTGAGAAACAGACCTGAGGGTGCTCTAGCTATCAAGCAACGTATCTTTTTCCCCATCTCCTGTGACAAGCGAAAAGCCTCTGACTTCATGCTGAGCAGTGACTTTTTCAGCAGACAAAGCAGAGGGATGGCGACGCTGATAATGGCGGCATCGCCCCTGACCATCTGTGTTGACTCCTCAAAGTAGACTTGAGGAAGCTGACTAACCTGACTACCAGTTCTCGTGGAAGTTGTCATCTGGCAGTCTACAATCGCTCTGCGCTGCTGGTAAACCCTGGCTAACATGTGTAATGTGGAATTCCATTGTGTGGGGCACGTCGCACAACAATCGGTGAGCTGTCAGTTGTAAGCGCAGTTGCACTGCCCTGAGAGTGGCAACATCTGTGGTTGACTTGCGGAAATGCACAGAGATGCATCGCACCTTGGTGAGCAAATCAGACATATTGGGGTAGGTCTTGTGGAACCGCTGAACCACAAGATTGAACACGTGGGCTAGGCATGTTTTATATGCAGTGTTTATATGGGTTGTTGTTATTTTGGGAAATAGTATTGGTGTATAATGGCACATGTGTGAGTCTGCCAAGTTGCAGAGCCGCCACCAGGTTACGCCTGTTGTCACACACAACCATGCCTGGTTTGAGTTTCAGCGGCGCCAGCCAAAGATCGGTCTGCGCCGTGATGCCCTGTAACAGCTCTTGGGCAGCGTGCCTCTTGTCACCTAAGCTCAGCAGTTTCAGCACCGCCTGTTGGCGCTTATCCACGGCAGTGCTGCTGCGCCTAGAGCTACCGACTGAAGGCGCCGTGCTCACAGATTGTATTTGAGAGTAGGAGGAGGAGGGGTTGGAGGAAGAGGCATAATAAGTCTGAGAATTCGTGACCGAGGTAGGCCCCGCAATCCTCGGTGTGGGCATTACACGAGTGGCCCCAGGGTCAGGGAGATATAGTGTCCCTGCCCGCCAGCACTTGTCCACGTGTCCGTGGTTAGGTGGACCTTCTCAGTAACAGCGTTGGTCAGGGCACGGAAGATGTTCTCTGACATGTGCTGGTGTAGGGCTGGGACGGCACATCGTGAAAAATAGTGGCGGCTGGGGACAAAGTACTGAGGGACAGCCACCGCCATCAGGATGCGGAAAGCCTCAATCTATACCAGTCTATAGCGCAGATCTCCAGGGTCAGCAGTTTGAAAATGTGGACGTTTAGCGCTTGTGCATGTGGGTGGGTGAAATTGTATTCGCTTTTGCGCTGGCGCTCCAATGTCTGATACAAAGACAGCTAAATGCTGCGCTGGGACACATTGGTGTAGGGTGTGGAGGATCGTGGAGATAAAGGTGTGGTTTTCCGGCGGGAGGCGCTCATGCTGGGGTCCTGGGTGGGGGGGTTGACTTGCAAAGCCAGCATGTGACACAGGGGAAGGTGCAGTGGTGTGATCCGCAGGAGGGGAACCGCCTTGGTTCCATTGAGTCGTGTGCCTGCGCATGCTGGTAGTGGTTAGACTGGTAGTGGTGCCTCCCCTGCTGATCCTGTTGTGGCACAAGTTGCACACCATGGTCCGTCGGTCATCCTCACTTTCTTTAAAGAACCTCCAGACTTGCGAACATCTAGGCCTTGGCACGGGAGCTTCACTACATGAAACAGTTGCTGATCTACTTGCTCTGGCCCTGCTTCTCCCTCTGGCCACCCCACTGCCTCTTCCACCCTGTTCTGGTGCTGCACTTGCCTCCCCCCTCAGAAGCACTGTCTTGACTAGGCTTACCAACCCAGCTCGGGTCAGTCACCTCATCATCCACCTGCTCTTCCTCCGATTCCTCACTCTGCTCCCCCCTGGGACTTACTGCCCTGACAACAACGTCAATGTCTGACAACCGTGTCTCATCATCATCCGACACCTCTTGACGCACTACTTGCACTAAGTCCACACTCTCATCACCCACAGACTGCGAAATTTCTAAAATTTGGGCATCGGGACAGAGCAACTGCTCAGGTTGCTGTTGAGCAGTGGTTTGTGTCTCTGGGTAGGGTCCTGAAAAGACTTCCTGTGAGTATGCTGGATCTGAATCCATACTTTCCGGGGGGGGGGGCAGGCTGGGGGGAAGGAGGTTGAGCTGGAGGAGCCAGAGGTCTGCTCCCTTGGCTAAAGTGGGTGGACTGTGTGGAAGACTGGGTGGTGGATAAATTACTGGACACATTATCCGCTATGCACGTCATCATCTGTTCGCACTGTTGTGGTTTCAATAGTGGTGTACCACGTGACCTTGTAAGTTGCGAGATGAAGCTAGGGAGCGAAACTCTGCGGTGTTCCACTGCTCCCTCATCAGTAGGTACTGTGTCACCCTGCCCAGGACCATGGCCTCAGCCCCCCTACATCACTTGGACGCCCACGTCCTCGACCCTTAGCCCTTGGGTTCAACATTTTGTGTAATCACTAAACTGTTGAATTAATATGTGAGGCCAAAAACGTATTCTCTAGACTGCGGATAGTGTACCACACACCACAGAATTTTTCACTGGACTGTATTAAATGTATCTGAGAGAAAAAACATATTCTCTAGACTGCCACTAGTGTAACGCACACCACACAATTTTTCACTGCACTGTAGGATATATGAATGAGAGAAAAAAATGTATATTTTCTAGACTCCGGCTAGTGCGCAGCAGATGACAGAATTTGTACTGCATTGTAGGATATATAACTGAGAGAAAAAACGAATACCCTAGACTGACGCTACTGTACAGCATACGACATAATTGTTCACTGGACTGTAATATATATAACTGAGAGAAAAAACATATTCTCTAGACTGCACTACAGATCTCAGCAAGCCAAGGTACAGCAGCAGCAAAAATGAGTACTGAGAGGACTTTGGGCAATTTCTTTTGGGTCTGTGTGGACCACGTGCTGTCCCTTCTGCCACCAGTCGCTGTGCACAGCTTGCAGCCAAGATGGCGGTAGCTGAACTACAAGTCCCAGCCAGCAGCCGAGAGGAGGACAAAAAAAAAGGTCGTTGTAGCCCTTAGAAGGACCGTTGGGCTCTTTGTGGATGATTCCTGCCTAACCACATTCTAATTTCACGCCCTAACAGTGTGCAGCCAAGATGGCGGTAGCTGCACTACAAGTCCCAGCCAGCAGCCAGGAGGAGACAAAAAAAAAGGTGCTTAAAGCCCTTAGAAGGGCTGTTGGGTTCTTTGTGGGTGATTCCTGCCTAACCATCATCTAAATTGAGGCCCTAACACTCTCCCTGACAGACAGCAGCTCTATCCCTAATCTCATGCAGCAGCCAGGAGGAGACCAAAAAAAAAAAGGTGCTTGTAGCCCTTAGAAGGGCTGTTGGGTTCTTTGTGGGTGATTCCTGCCTAACCCAAATCTAAATTGAGGCCCTAACACTCTCCCTGACAGACAGCAGATCTATCCCTAATCTCATGCAGGCGGCATCTGACGTTCACCGCCATTCCGTGTCAGGGTAAAATTTTAAGTGCTTCACCTGCTACCTCAGTCTCACTTGGTCACTCTGGGTTCACCGCCATGCTGTGTCAGGGTAAATTTTTGGGTGGTTCACCTGCTACCTCAGTCTAACTTGGTCACCGAGCTGTCACCACGCTGTGTCAGGCTTATGCCTGCGTCGTGGGGCGGGGGATAGGACAGCAGTGCCAGCATGGGCAGTGGTGTCACCTGCAGGCAGTGATGGACCTTCGTTGCACCTAGTTGGGTGCTTTACTAACATGTGATGGGCATGTGCCTTGCCCATCTTGGTCTGTGTCAGCACAATTGTCTTGAGGGTCACCACCAGGCTGCTGCCCAGAATTTGGCATAATGGTACGATTAGGCAGCCTCAGAGGCATCCATGCATGCTGTCCCTGCTGTTTCCTGTCCATTTCCGTGGTGGTTCCATCATTTTCTGAGGTTTCCACGCAACCTTCCCTGTGCAGAGTTTTGGTCCCCTGCAAAAAATGCTTGACTCTCCCATTGACTTCAATGAGGTTCGTTATTCGAAACGTGCACCCGAGCATCGGGAAAAATTTGACTCGAATAACGAGCACCCGAGCATTTTAGTGCTCGCTCAGCTCTATGTATTATCCTTCAATGATCAAACCTTGAGCTCTTTTATGTCTGCAGCACAGAGGTACATAGTGTGCAGTGGTATGCTTGATGAACTTTTTATTTGTGGGAAAAAGTTGAGGTGTGCACTAATCATCCTATATAAATGTCCCCTGGTTTATTATTGTACATTTCCACATGAGCAAATCTTATTAATGTAATAGAAAATGCAACCAACGACTCACACCAGAAACCATGTGCTTAAGTATTATAAGAATGGGTGAGGAATATGTAAATGAATCTGAATATTAAGCATTTTCAATTTGATTCACTTAATGTCACAAGCCATTGCTTTATTTGCCGGTAATGGTCTGTAAAATGTAAAAATTGATCTAGCAGTAGGAACCTAGCACTCTACTTTGTGCTGCTTACTGCGCATTAGTATATTCCTTTGTTTTAATGATCTAATAAATATGATGTAGTTTCCAGCAATGATAGCACAGTATTAGGTCAAAGTTATTGCTGTTTTAGGAACAAACTACCGGTAAAATGCACTTGGTAGAACATTACCTGTATTATACTGTGTATTGTTCAGGTCTATGGCCAGGGGTGGACTGACCATAGACTTCATATGGAAATTTCCTGGTGGGGCGATGACCAGGGGGGCCACCTGAGATCTCCTGATGGCTGGGAACATAATGATCTGATGCTCTTGGTGTTAACACTGGGAGCTTCAGGTACTTATATATGAAAGTGCCCTTGTGGATTCCAATTTTTTCGCTGTCCTCAGGATGGTAATCCAATTGAGTGCACGGGAGCATGGGAGCCCAAGCCTCTCTGTCTCACTGTTCACCCTCATAGGCCAAAGACCATTATATGATGTGGTATACAAATGGTGCAGGGAGGCAAGATGGAAAAGGTCTTTAGCCTGCACCACAGATTGCAGCTTGGAACAGGACTTAGGTATGTTATTTTTTTTTTCTTGGCCATTTGGGGGGCATACTACTGGTGGCAGTATATGGGCAGTCCAGGCAGCATGCTGAAGATATGGCTGCGACCACAGCAACAAGTCAGCTCTACCTCCCATGTTTCCTGCTCCATATCTTAATTAGCAACACCTAGAGGCTGAGGAGGAGGGCAGAACACATCAGCACACATTAGAACATAGCATCTAAAGAGGTATTTTGCACTGCACTGTGGTATTTAGTTCTGTTGGGGCAGTATTTAGTGACGCATGATAGTATTGTTGACCCTGCCTACTTGTATTGCCCTGCCTCCTGCCAATTTGGATTTGCCTACGATATGGGGCTACTTTTGTTTTTTGTTTTTTCTAGGGCCACTTAAAGTTCCAAGTCCACCCCTGTCTATGGCATATTCTGCAGTAATATCCTAGATATACAATAATGTAGCATTATAGAAAACCAGCTTCTACACGACTAGTTGCTGAAGAGCTTGCATGCATCACGATGGTCTTCAAGCAACATTCATTGTCTCAACGATAATTCCACTAAAGCAAGTCATGGAGACTGAGTAATATCTGATTGCAACGGGCTTGGGTGATCAATAAGCTTTTATTTTAATGTGTGGTGGATAAATAATAAAGCTGAAATTAGGCTTTAGGTTAATTCTGCAGTACAAAAGAAGCCTATCAAATCTTGGAACTTTGACCACTGTGCAAAGTGTTACCAGAGTCTGTCAATATCTAGATACTGTAGATCACCAACCTAAATGTCTCTGTGGGTCATGGAAAAGCTACCCTGTACCAATACGGAATCCCACAGCAAGGATTTTGTTTCACCGTATGTCTAGAACTTGCTCCATTACGAGTATGTGATACAGGTTCTAGACATGGCTAGCAGATACTTCTTGGTTGACAGATTCAGTTCTCAAGGAATATTCATCAGGGTGTGTCCAGAAGCTGGTGTAGCTTTGTCCCTTTTGCTCCTTCTCAATTTGTCTGCTCATAGGGCACACATTCTCTATGGCTCTACAAGGGACATCATGCACCCTAGGCACCCTGGGGGAAGGTGCCTGAGCAAAATGTTCCTTGTGTGCTAGTATCCTGCTAGGTGTGCTGTATTTGTTTGTCTGTTTACCAACTTCTTCCAATTTTTTAGACACTGATCATCTGCTGCATGACCAGACTTGTGTCTGTACTCCGTATTGACCAGTTTCTCTTAATCCCAATAAGACAGCTGTCAATCAAACAGAGACTACTCCAGTAGGCAGCGGCTTGGTGGTTACCCTACAATGCAATGCAGATTCTTGTACAGAGGGTAAAGGGTGAAAACCAAGAGAATGTCAGTATAATGCCCTTAGGAGAATCCTCAACTAAAATCTGTTGGTTGAGACAGTGGTTACACACACACACACACACACGCACACACACACTGTATAACATTGGTTAAGGACTGCACTTTCTCATGAACCAATTTAAATATAATATTGTCATATGTTAGCAAAACATTTGACAGCCAAAAAAATAACTGCTGGGTGGCCAAACTCAGACACATACAGGGAGGCTCGAACTAGCCCACAGGAAAACTGTTGAATCGCTTGGTGGGCCCCTGACAAAGGTGGGCGCAAGTCTCTCACCTGCCCAGGGTATAGTGGATAGCATCTCAACTAGGCTATGTCCATAAAAAAAATAAAAAAGGTAGCTTATTTAACAAACTACCCAGTTTATTATTATTGATTCATCAGGTGGCTAAGATGACTTTTAGGCACAGAGGCAGGTCAGTCCAAAGGACCTGCTTTTTGTAAGTTACTACAGGAATCCATATAATCAATGATCTTGAGCATTTTGTTACTACCTGCTACCATGTGTGCAGGTAGTATTTGCGTGTAGCTGTACAATATGTGCCAAGTAGTGTTGAGCGAACATGTTCGGCCGAATATACTATTTGGCCGAACATGCCGGCGCTCGTGTCCCCTCCTCGCACGCTAATTAGCCAATTAGCATGCGGGGAGGTACTGGCATTCACTGTAATGCCGTAGCCATCTTGGCTACTGGCATTACAGTGATTGGCTGGCCGGGTCACATGTCACCGGGTGACATGTGACCGGCTCATATCGAGCCAGGGAGAGCTGCTGCAAGGAGGGACAGATAGTGGAGGGACAGAAGAACGCTAGGCAGGTATAGAATTTGATTTGAAAAAGACCCAAAAGCCCTTTTAAGGGCTATTATATCTTGCTGGCAAACATTTTTTTTACTTTGGGGGGGGGGTTTAAAAATAGCGCTAGGTGTCCTGCCATTAACGCCACCTGTGCAGCTGCTGCATGCTGTATGATACTCTCTGTATACTACATACCTGACATCCTTTGCTATTATTTATGCTGTTAAGCCCACAGTACCTCTTTTGCGTCTTGCTGTATAACATTTGCGCAAGAAGGGACTTATATTGTAGGGATAGGATTTGGCTAGGCAGGGCTAGTGTTTCTGTTTCAAAGTCACAAAAGTCCATTGTTCTATCTGGCTGCATTTCTTTTTTCTTTTGGGGCAAAAAGAACGCAAGTGCGCCCTGACACTACTAGTACGTGCACAGCGTGTGTATTAGAACCTTTCCAAAGTCTATATACCTGACATCCGTTGGTATATTTTCTACTGTTAATTTAGGCCGCAGTTCCTCAGCTGCGTTTGCAGTTTAACTTGCGCAAGGAGGGAATTATACTGTAGGGATAGTATTTGGCTAGGTAGGGCTAGTGTTTCTGTTCCAAAGTCACAAAAGTCCATTGTTCTATCTGGCTGCATTTTTTTTTCTTTTGGGGCAAAAAGAACGCAAGTGCGCCCGGCAACTAGCATCTCATGAGGTGCATGATGATGGTGAGACACAGTTGCCAATAAGTCAATGGCAACTAGTGCCTCAAGAGGTTGTTGATGAGGATGAGACGCAGTTAAGTCAGGTTTTTGTTAGCTCACCATGTCAGGAGGAGGAACAGAGTGAGGAAGTGGAAGAGGAGGTGGTGGACGATGAAATCGATGACCCAACTTGGGAAGGTGGCAAGCCGAGCGAGGACAGCAGTACAGAGGGGGAGGGATCCGCAGCACCGCAACGGGCTGGAAGAGGCAGTGGGGTGACAAAAGGGAGAAGGCAGGCAACGCCAACCAGGCCCACAACTGTTCCTCGGAGCAGCCCCTTGCGGCAAGCTCCCTTTCCAAGGGTTAGGTGTTCTGCAGTTTGGCATCTTTTTGAGGAAAGTGCTGACGATAAATGGATTGTTATTTGCAACATGTGCCTTACCAAGATGAGCAGGAGCGTAAACACCAGCAACCTGACCACCAACAGCATGATCCGCCACATGTCAGCAAAGCACCCTAAAAGGTGGGCCGAATGCCTAGGTCTACGATCTGTGTCTGCAGGTCACACCACTGCCTCCTCTTCCCCTCTGTCACCTGCTGTCCAAGACGCAGGCCAAGATGCCTCCCGCCCTGCACCTGGACCGTAGCCATCACGTCCACTACAGTGTCCCAGCGCAGCGTTCAAATGTCCTTACCCCAGGCATTTGAACGCAAGCGCAAATACCCTGCCAAGCACCCACAGGCCATAGCTCTAAACGCGCAACTTTCTAAATTGCTGGCCCTGGAAATGTTGTCGTTTAGGCTGGTGGACACCAAGGCTTTTCGCAGCCTGATGGCGGCGGCTGTCACTCGTTACGAAGTCCCCAGCCGCCATTATTTTTCCCGGTGTGCCGTCCCCGCCTTACACCAGCATGTGTCCAGAAACAACCCATGCCCTGATCATTTTTTCTTCGGTCTGCTCTACAGCAGAATGGTACATCAAGCTTTGTACGGTCAGCTCGGCATCAGTGTGTCACCCTTAAGTTTTTTTATGGTCTTCTCGGCATCAGCGTGTCACCCTTAAAATTTTTTACGGTCTGCTCTGCAGTAGAATGTCACATCAAGCTTTTTACCGTCAGCTCGGCATCAGCATGCCACCCTTAAATTTTTTTACGGTCTGCTCGCCATCAGCAGGTCACCCTTAATTTTTTTCATGGTCTGATCTGCAGCAGAATGTCACATCAAGCTTTGTCAGCTTGGCATCAGTGTGTCACCCTTAAGTTTTTTTTACGGTCTTCTCGGCATCAGCGTGTCACCCTTAATTTTTTTTTTTACAGTCTGCTCTGCAGTAGAATGTCACATCAAGCTTTGTACCGTCAGCTCGGCATCAGCGTGCCACCCTTAAATTTTTTACGGTCTGCTCGGCATCAGGGTGTCACCCTGAAATTTTTTTTTACGGTCTGCTCTGCAGCAGAATGTCACATCAAGCTTTGTATGTTTAGCTCGGCATCAGCGTGTCACCCTTAAATTTTTTTACGGTCTGCTTGGCATCAGCGTGTCACCCTGAAATTATTTTTACGGTCTGCTCTTCAGCACAATGTCACATCAAGCTTTGTATGTTCAGCTCGGCATCAGAGTGTCACCCTTAAATTTTTTTACGGTCTGCTTGGCATCAGCGTGTCACCCTGAAATTATTTTTACGGTCTGCTCGGCATCAGCGCGTCACCCTTAATTTTTTTCGCGGTCTGATCTGCAGCAGAATGTCACATCAAGCTTTGTACGGTCAGCTCGGCATCAGCGTGTCACCCTTAAATTTTTTGACGGTCAGCTCGGCATCAGCGCGTCACCCTTAATTTTTTTCACGGTCTGATCTGCAGCAGAATGTCACATCAAGCTTTGTACGGTCAGCTCGGCATCAGCGTGTCACCTTTAAGTTTTTTTACGGTCTGCTCGGCATCAGCGTGTCACCCTTTTTTTTACGGTCTGCTCTGCAGTAGAATGTCACATCAAGCTTTGTACGGTCTGCTCAGCATCAGCGTGTCACTCTTAAACTTTTTTTACGGTCTGCTCTGCAGCAGAATGTCACATCAAGCTTTGTACGGTCAGCTTGGTATCAGCGTGTCACTCTTCAATTTTTTTACGGTCTGCTCGGCATCAGCGTGTCACTCTTCAATTTTTTTTACGGTATGCTCTGCAGCACAATATCACATCAAGCTTTGTACGGTCAGCTCGGTATCAGCGTGTCACCCTTCAATTTTTTTATGGTCAGCTCGGCATCAGCGTGTCACCCTTAATTTTTTTTTACGGTCTGCTCGGCAGCAGCGTGTCACCTTAAAAAATTTTTTATGGTCAGCTCGGCATCAGCGTGTCACCCTTAATTTTTTTTACGGTCTGCTCGGCAGCAGCGTGTCACCTTAAAATTTTTTTACGGTCTGCTCGGCAGCAGCATGTCACTCTTAATTTTTTTGACGGTCTGCTCGGCATCAGCATGTCACCCTTAAATGTTTTGACGGTCAGCTCGGCATCAGCATGTCACCCTTAAATTTTTTTTTTACGGTCTGCTTGGCAGCAGCGTGTCACCCTTAATTTTTTTTTACGGTCAGCTCGGCACCAGCGTGTCACCCTTAAATTTTTTGACGGTCAGCTCGGCAGCAGCGTGCCACCCCTAAATTTTTTGGACGGTCTACTCAGCAGCAGCGTGTCACCCTTAATTTTTTTGATCATCTGCTCGGCATTAGCATGTCACCCTTAAATGTTTTGACGGTCTGCTCGGCAGCAGCATGTCACCCTTAAAAGTTTTTTATGGTCAGCTCGGCAGCAGCGTGCCACCCTTAAATTTTTTGACGGTCTGCTCAGCAGCAGCGTGTCACCCTTAATTTTTTTGATCATCTGCTCGGCATCAGCATGTCACCCTTAAATGTTTTGACGGTCTGCTCGGCAGCAGCATGTCACCCTTAAATTTTTTTACGGTCAGCTCAGCAGCAGCATGTCACTCTTAATTTTTTTTTGACGGTCTGCTCGGGATCAACATGTCACCCTTAAATGTTTTGACGGTCTGCTCTGTAGCAGCGGGTCACCCTTCAATTTTTTTATGGTCAGCTCGGCATCAGCGTGTCACCCTTAATTTTTTTTACGGTCTGCTCGGCAGCAGCGTGTCACCCTTATTTTTTTTTTACGGTCAGCTCGGAACCAGCGTGTCACCCTTAAATTTTTTGACGGTCAGCTCGGCAGCAGCGTGCCACCCCTAAATTTTTTTGACGGTCTACTCAGCAGCAGCGTGTCACCCTTAATTTTTTTGATCATCTGCTCGGCATCAGCATGTCACCCTTAAATGTTTTGACGGTCTGCTCGGCAGCAGCATGTCACCCTTAAAAGTTTTTTATGGTCAGCTTGGCAGCAGCGTGCCACCCTTAAATTTTTTTGACGGTCTGCTCAGCAGCAGCATGTCACCCTTAATTTTTTTGATCATCTGCTCGGCATCAGCGTGTCACCCTTAATTTTTTTTACGGTCTGCTTGGCAGCAGCGTGTCACCCTTAAATTTTTTTGATGGTCGGCTCGGCAGCAGCGTGTCACCCTTAAATTTTTTGACGGTCAGCTCGGCATCAGCGTGTCACCCTTAAATTTTTTTACGGTCAGCTCGGCAGCAGCGAGTCACCCTTAAATTTTTTGGATGGTCAGCTCGGCATCAGCGTGTCACCCTTCATTTTTTTGACGGTCTGCTTGGCAGCAGCATGTCACCCCTATTGTTTTGGAGTGTCAGCAGCAGTCAATCAATCCGAATTTTTCACTGGTGTATCTGATGCCCTCCTTTATGTGTAATAAAGGGTGTATTGGAGTGTCTGTTCCTTTTAATTTTTGGCAGCCCTTTTCCTTTTGTGCATAGGCTTTATGAGTGTAGGAGTCCCACGACATGAACAATTGCACCACAATGTGAATGAGGCCCTCCTTTATGTGATATACCAGTTGTATGGGAGTGCCTCATCCGTGTAATTTTTGGCAGCACTTGCACTTAACGTACAAGTAAATAATCTAACAATATTTCCTGTAAAATCGATGTTATCTTGGGTTTTGGTGGTATTTTTGTCATTCCGTAAAAGTAGCGTAATTGTTGGACATCATCGTTAATAGCAGCGACTTCGGTGTCCAAAATGCATCCAGACATCCTCCCCATGCTGTCCCCTAACCATTTCTGTGGTGTTTCCACCATTTTCTGACGTTTCCCTATGAACGATTTCATCCGAGCAGGAGGTGCCTGGTCTTCTCCCATTGACTTCCATTATACTCGGGTGCTCGGCCGAGCACTCGAGCACCACCTAGTGTTCGGCCAGAGCACCCGAACATCGGGGTGCTCGATCATCACTAGTGCCAAGAATAAACTTTACTGGTGGGCCCTAGGCACCTCAGTCAGACACTGCATATGGAATCAACATCATTTGACACAGCATCACAAAATCAAGCATTTTTAAAACCTCATCTCGCACCACATGTCTCTGGATATGTAGAGCCAAGAGGAAAGGTAAGAAAGGACATATTTGCAGCAGTGTCCCTGTTCACAGCCCTGAAATGGGATATAGTCTGTCCTGGGAGGATTATCAGGAGTCCACTGGTTAGGTTGGATTCAAGTGTGCTGCAATATAACTGAGAGGCTGCCTTTCCTTCCTACTCACTCTCTTTGGACTCTCAGTGGTCTACTGGCTCTGCTCCTCTACCCTGTTTTTTATCCGCTCTTTCAGAATTTGTGGCATAGTATTTTTGTAGATACTTTGTGGTCCTTAATTCACCTCCATAGTAAGCTTCAAATTAAGGTTAATCAACAAGGCTGAATCTAATTATGGAACATTATGGTCAGGGGTGTTGTTAGGGTCCTAAATAATCCAGGGACACAATGGGAATTTTCAGAGTAAAAGCCTCCCTATGCATAAGAGAAGGCTGAATCCACTGATTTCAGTCAGACTGGCAACCATCTTATGCATGGGGACCTCCAGTCTTTTTATTCCCCAGAGGATAAGCCATTTCCAGAGGTGTCTAGCAGCCAACTGTGTTCTTCCCACTGAAAACACATGCCAAGTGAAGCATGCATTAGTACAAGAGGAACAGATGTTGACCGAGCAAAGGCATCTTAAGTTTTGTGTAGATGTGTTTTAGGCTTTGTTCACATCTGTGCTAAATACACTGCATTACTGTTGTGTTCCATTATAGAAGCAGAAAAATGGAAATGACAAAAGTGCTGGTCCAATGCATAATGGACACAAATGGCGCTGACAGAGCCCATTACCTATAATAGAGTCTATTGAGTTTCAGTTAGGGAGACTAGCATTATACCAGACAAAACAGAGTGCATTCCTAGCTGTTTTGTCAGTTTTTTTTCAATGATGAGAGATTTGAACAATGCCTTCAAGATGACGGTTACACATTTCATGTAAGCTAAAATCACATACCTTAAATTAGTCCTGTTTCTAATATAAAAAGTAGGCATGTTGAATATTATGGTGCACTCACAGGTTGTAATCAAATACCATCATGTCACAATAAGGCAAAATGGCGGCAGAATGTCACAGGCTTGCATCCATGTAATCCATGTAATTTCTGGTAATTTCCTTGTAGGCACAGAAAAAAAACGTGTATTGACTGAAACGCGTTAATACACTGTAAAATTCTGTATGACTCAATTTTTTTATTTACTAGTAAAAACTAATTTATGTTGTCTTGTGTCCTCGTTATAGTGCTTGAAAAGCACATATATTGTAATCCGAATTCTTTATTCTTATTCTTCTCCCGAATTTCTGCAATTAATACAGCCCGAACCGCTTGGCGTACAGACTCCGTTCAAAGTGCGTTTCGAAGCCCTCGATGGTGACAGGTGTGCTATGTATTTTTGGAGTCGATCAGATTTGTCGTTTTTAAGATATCACATGTTAAAGACCAAAAATTCTCCATAGGAATGAATAGAGAGGCTAGAGTGGAGGCCAATCGGCCAATCACAGCTCAATATGCAAATAGGCAGCACCATATATGGCACAGCATACACACAGTGGAGAAGGCTTAGGCCCCATTCACACGACCGTTAATATGCGGGCCCGCATTACTGCGGACCCGCAAATATACGGGGGCCGCCCGCCGTGTGTTCCGCAGCGCTTGGAACACACGCCATGCGGCCCCATTGAAAATGCCTATACTTGTCCGAGGGCACGGAAAAGTATAGGACATGCTTCCCAGCCCCATAGAGGTGAATGGGGCCGCATCTATTCCCGCAATTTTGCGGATAGATACGGCCCCATTCATACGGTCGTGTGAATGGGGCCTTAGAGATATATACAGATAATATAGAGGGGAGCTCCCCCAGACCTGAGGCTAAGGGGGCATTCACATGTCCGTTGTAAGGAGCCATGATCACGGGCCTCGGGGACGCACACTGGCAGAAAAGGGGTTAATCCGCCATTTTGGATTCTGTTAAACTGTGTCTATTTATACTGAAAGAGACTTGCACCTGTGAGAGTCACAAAATGGACACCGAGTCCCCATTAACAGACAGCATGGCCATTTCGCCCCCCTCAGCTGAGCGCAGAGTCAAACTTAAAGGGGCTTTCCAGAGTGACTCTTAAAGGGACAGTCACTCTTAAAGGGGCGTTCCAGACTCACTCTTAAACGGGCAGCCACTCTTAAAGGGACAGGCACTCTTAAAGGAGCAGCCACTCTTAAAGGGGCAGCCACTCTTAAAGGGACAGCAACTCTTAAAGGGACAGTCCCGCTTAAAGGGGCAGCAACTCTTAAAGTGGCAGTCACTCTTAAAGGGGCAGTCACTCTTAAAGGGGAAACCACACTTAAAGGGACAGCCACTTTTAAAGGGGCAGTCACTCTTAAAGGGGCAGTCACTCTTAAAGGGACAGTCACTCAAAGGGGCAGTAACTCTTAAAGGGGCAGTCACTCTTAAAGGGGCAGGCACTCTTAAAGGGAAAGTCACTCTTAAAGGGGCAGATACTCTTAAAGGGACAGCCACTCTTAAAAGGGCAGCCACTCTTAAAGGGGAAGTCACTCTTAAAGGGGCAGTCATACTGAAAGGGGCTTTTTTTGAGTTACACTTAAAGGGACTTTTCCCAAGTCACGCTTAAAGGGGCTTTTCCTGAGTCACATTTAAACTATGGTCAGTGTTCTCCTTTATAGGTGTTCTCTGGAAGTCACTGTTAAAGGTGCGCCATTTTCAAGCACTATGTATTTTTTCCTGGAAATGCACATCTAGTTTTTTATGTAATCTCTTTTAACATACACATTACAGAGGATACAATTCCATTAGGCATTCGGAAAAACCATAAAGCAGGGAAAACAAGGTAACTTTACAGAACATCATAAGTCATCATCGTAAGTAGAGTCTCTTGCAATGATATTTATGCATGCCAGACCACCGACCATTTAAATAAGAAAGCAAAAAAAGTATTTCTATGCTGAGGTAATCTCTGTGGTCTCAGATTATACATACATTTTGGTTGTCCTGGTATTTAAGAAAAACACCGTCAAACAGTAACTAAAAAGTTAGTTGAAATATAATAAATCAAATGGACCTATAAAACTAAAGTCCAGAACTTTGGCGAGAACTCCCAGGCACTCCAATTAGTATTTGCTGGTGATACTTTCCCATTTCACTTTTGTACAATCCTAATGAAAATAGTGTCCTGTTTAACAACATGAGCACAGTTCCCGATAATGTGTCTCAACTGTCAGTAAGTTCCTGCATTGCTGCCAAGTCTTCAAATAAAGCTGTCTTCTATTATTTTCCCATCCTGAAAGCTCCTCTAATCTATTAATTTGTTGGACTTTCACTTTCCAAAGATCAATAGTTATAGGGGGATGTATCTTTCCACTTCATAGGGATGAGGAGTTTGTGTGGGTAGACTAAATTTAGAGGGTTTGACGGTCAACTGAGGCAGTCAGAGAAGAACCAGTTCTGAAGGCAACCATATAGCAGTAGAGCAAACAGTATTTATAGTGTTCCCCACATCCTTCCAAAACTGCATGGGCATGACTGCCAAATGTGATACATAGTGCCTTTGTCTTTTCCACATCTCCAGCATCGATCAATAGGTGAAAAACCCAGAGAGAATAAAAAATCTGGTGTTTTATACCATCTAGTGACAGTTTTAAAAGAGTTCTCCTGAAGTCTTATGCATCTAGAAAAAGCACTTCTTTTGAGAAGGTCCACCCCAATTCCCTCTCCCATTGCATAATGTAGTAGGGTTTAGGAGAAGCTTGGTTTAATATAGGATTATTATTTATTAAAGAGACCGGTTTCCTAGGAGATGTGGGAAACAATGTCAAGTTTTCCAACCATGATGGATCAGAGAGTGGCAAAGATGCAAGTTTTATAAATTTCTGGCAAGTTTGCGTGTAATCCAAAATGTAAAAAGGGGAACCTAAATTTGACTCTCAAGTATTTAGGATGTTCAAACGTTATACAGTAGACCTAGCGCAGGTAATATCACCGTCACTAACGGCAGAAAAAATTACACTGAATATAACAGGTATTTAGGATGTTCAAACATTATACAGCAGACGTAGTGCAGATAATGTCGCCCTGAGTAGAGGCAGAAAAAATTACACCGGATGTCAGGTATATATACATAAACATTATAATGCACACGCTGCGCAGGTAAACTTGCGCTAATTTTGCCCCCCCGTGAAAAAAAAATTTTACAGCCAGATATAACAATAGTAGAGATGAGCGAGCATACTCGTCCGAGCTTGGTGCTCGTTCGAGTATTAGGGTACTACTAAGTGCTCGCTGCTCGGACGAGAATCTCGCCATGCTCGAGGAAATGGCAACTTCCGCATCGTGCTTTTTTGGCGCCTATAAACACAGCCAATCACAAGCCAGGAGACTCTACGGTACACCCAGCATCACGTGGGGCCCTTACATGTCGATAGCAGGGGTTGGCTGGCCTGGTCAGGTGACCCTGGAATATACTAGTGACTGGCCGCGGTGCTCGGCTCAGTCGCCGTCTGGATGTCGTTAGGGATAGAGCTGCTGCCTTTCAGGGAGAGTGTTAGGGCCTGCATTTAGTTCTCTGTTAGGCAGGAATCACCCACAAAGAACCCAACAGCCCTTCTAAGGGCTAGAAGACATTTTTTTTTGTCTCCTGGCTTGGCTGGTTGGCACTAGTAGTGCAGCTATCGCCATATATAACCCCCCTTTTTTAATGTTATATCTCAGTGATACAAATCCATTGCACACAGCAGTGTGGAACCATTCTGTGTGTCACACTTCAGTACACTCACTATTTTCTGTCCAGGTGACACTTTCTGTACGTCACAGAATAAAACCAAGTCATTTGCTACCTGTCAAGTATACAGCTTGATCCTAAAAATCTCTGTGCAACATTTGTCTGGGTCGCAGTCTAAATAGCCACCGTCAGTAGGGTGTCAGTCAGCTCTACCATAGTTTCTGCACGTCACGTTCCAAAAAAAACAAAAATCCAAAACAAAATATACAAAAAAAATTAGTTTTTTTGTTCTTTTAGCTCAGTGATACAAATCCATTTCACCAAGCTGCGTGTAACCTTTCTGTGTGTCACAGTTCAGCACACTCTCTCCAATCCGTATATTCTGTCCAGGTGACACTTTCTGTACGTCACAGAATACAACCAAGTCATTTGCTACCTGTCACGTATATAGATTGATCCTAAAAATCTCTGTGCGACATTTGTCTGGGTCGCAGTCCAAATAGCCACTGTCAGTAGGGTGTCAGTCAGCTCTACCATAGTTTCTGCACGTCACGTTCCAAAAAAAACAACACTAAAAAAAAAATAGAAAAAAAAAATAGAAAAAAAATTAGTTTTTTTGTTGTTTTAGCTCAGTGATACAAATCCATTTCACACAGCTGCGTTTAACATTTCTGTGTGTCACAGTTCAGCACACTCTCTCCAATCCGTATATTCTGTCCAGGTGACACTTTCTGTACGTCACAGAATACAACCAAGTCATTTGCTACCTGTCACGTATATAGATTGATCCTAAAAATCTCTGTGTGACATTTGTCTGGGTTGCAGTCTAAATAGCCACCGTCAGTAGGGTGTCAGTCAGCTCTACCATAGTTTCTGCACGTCACGTTCCAAAAAAAAACAAAACTAAAAAAAAAATATAAAAAAAGAAAATAATTTAAAAAAATTTGTTTTTTTGTTGTTTTAGCTCAGTGATACAAATCCATTTCACACAGCTGCGTTTAACCTTTCTGTGTGTCACAGTTCAGCACACTCTCTTCAATCCATATATTCTGTCCAGGTGACACTTTCTGTACGTTACAGAATACAACCAAGTCATTTGCTGCCTGTCAAGTATACAGCTTGATCCTAAAAATCTCTTTGCAACAGTTGTCTGGGTCGCAGTCTAAATAGCCACCGTCAGTAGGGTGTCAGTCAGCTCTACCATAGTTTCTGCACGTCACGTTCCCAAAAAAACAAAAATAAAAAAATATCAAAAATAAATAACTAAAAAAAATTAGTTGTATTTGTTGTTTTAGCTAAGTGATACAAATCCATTTCACACAGCTGCGTGTAACCTTTCTGTGTGTCAAAGTTCAGCACACTCTCTCCAATCCATATATTCTGTCCAGGTGACACTTTCTGTACGTCACAGAATACAACCAAGTCATTTGCTACCTGTCAAGTATACAGCTTGATCCTAAAAATCTCTTTGCAACAGTTGTCTGGGTCGCAGTCTAAATAGCCACTGTCAGTAGGGTGTCAGTCAGCTCTACCGTAGTTTCTGCACGTCACGTTCCAAAAAAAACAAAAATAAAAAAAAAATAAAAAAAAAAAAATAAAAAAAATTTGTTTTTTTGTTGTTTTAGCTCAGTGATACAAATCCATTTCACACAGCTGCGTGTAAACTTTCTGTGTGTCACAGTTCAGCACACTCGCTCCAATCCGTATATTCTGTCCAGGTGACACTTTCTGTACGTCACAGAATAGAACCAAGTCATGTGCTACCTGTCACGTATATAGATTGATCCTAAAAATCTCTGTGCGACATTTGTCTGGGTCGCAGTCTAAATAGCCACCGTCAGTAGGGTGTCAGTCAGCTCTACCGTAGTTTCTGCACGTCACGTTCCAAAAAAAAAAACAAATATAAAAAAAAATATAAAAAAAAAAAAAACAATAAAAAAAATTACTTTTTTTTGTTGTTTTAGCTCAGTGATACAAATCCATTTCACACAGCTGCGTTTAACCTTTCTGTGTGTCACAGTTCAGCACACTCACTCCAATCCGTATATTCTGTCCAGGTGACACTTTCTGTACGTCACTTAATTAAACCAGACTGAACAAGTTTGTGGGTTTCAGCACACCAAGCCCGTTTATTTATTTATTTTTTTATATCATACACTTATATACAGAAAATGTTGAACCCCAGGGCTAAGGGTCGAGGACGAGGGCGGGGGCGTGGGCATTCAATTACTGCAGGGGGCAGAGGCCGTGGTCCTGGGCAGGGTGAGACAGTACCTGCTGATGAGGGAGCTGTGGAACGCCGCAGAGCTACACTCCCTAGCTTCATGTCTCAACTTACAGGGACACGTGGTAGAGGACTGTTGAAACCACAACAGTGCGAACAGCTGATCTCGTGGATTGCGGACAATGCTTCAAGTAATTTGTCCACCAGTCAGTCTTTAACGCAGTCCACCCACATTACCCAAGGGAGCACTCCTCTGGCTCCTCCACCTCAACCTCCTATCCCCCCGTCTGCCCCCTCCCAGGAAAATTTGGAATGCGATCCGGCATACTCTCAGGAACTGTTTTCTGGACCCTTCCCAGAATCACAAACCACTTCTCAGGTTGCTGCTGACCTCGTTCCCGATGCCCAAGTTTTCCAACTGTCGCAGTCTGTGGGTGATGATGATGATGACAATGTTGAGTTAGTGGAAAAAGTTTGTAAAGAGGTGTCGGACCATGAGGAGACACGGTTGTCAGACAGTGGTGAAGTTGTTGTAAGGGGAGGAATTCCGAGGGGGGAGCAGACTGAGGAATCGGAGGATGACGAGGTGACTGACCCAAGCTGGGTTGATATGCTGAGTGAAGACAGTGCTTCTGAGGCGGAGGCGAGTGCTGCACCAGAACAGGTTGGAAGAGGCAGTGGTGTGGCCAGAGGGAGAAGCAGGGCCAGAGCTGGTGCATCAGCAGCAACTGTTTCACGTAGTGAAGCTCCCGTGGCGAGGCCTAGATGTTCGCAAGTCTGGAGGTTCTTTAAAGAAAGTGAGGTTGACCGACGGACTGTGGTGTGCAACCTGTGCCACACCAAGATCAGCAGGGGTGCCACCACTACTAGCCTAACCACCACCAGCATGCGCAGGCATATGAGTGCTAAACACCCCACTCAATGGAACCAAGGCCGTTCACCACCTCCTGCGGGTCACATCACTGCTCCTTCCCATGTGTCACTCGCTGCCTCTGGTAGTCAACCCCCTGCGTCACTCGCTGCCTCTGCTAGTCAACCCCCTGCCCAGGACTCCGGCATGAGCGCCTCCCGCCGGAAATCCACACCTTCGCCTCCACGATCCTCCACAGTGTCCACCAACGTGTCCCAGCGCAGCGTTCAGCTGTCTTTACAGCAGACGCTGGAGCGCAAGAGGAAATACAGTTCCACGCACCCACATGCCCAAGCCCTCAACGTCCACATCTCCAAATTGCTTAGCCTGGAGATGCTGCCCTATAGGCTGGTAGAGACCGAGGCCTTTCGCAATCTCATGGCGGTGGCTTCCCCTCGGTATTCGGTCCCCAGCCGCCACTATTTTTCACGATGTGCCGTCCCAGCCCTACACCAGCACGTGTCACAGAACATCATCCGTGCCCTGACCAACGCTGTTTCTGAGAAGGTCCACCTAACCACGGACACGTGGACAAGTGCTGCTGGGCAGGGACACTATATCTCACTGACGGCACATTGGGTTAACTTGGTGGAGGCTGGGACCGAGAATGATCCTTGGGCCGCTCATGTACTGCCCACACCGAGGACTGCGGGGCCTACCTCGGTCACGGTCTCTCAGACGTACTATGCCTCCTCCGACCCCTCCTCCTCCTCCACCGAATTACCATCCATGGGCACGGCGCCTTCAGTCGGTAGATCTAGGCGCAGCAGCAGTGCCGTGGGTAAGCGCCAGCAGGCGGTGCTCAAACTGCTGAGCTTAGGTGACAAAAGGCACACCGCCCAAGAGCTGTAACAGGGCATCACGGCGCAGACCGATGTGTGGCTGGCACCGCTGAACCTCAAGCCAGGCATGGTTGTGTGTGACAACGGGCGTAACCTGGTGGCGGCTCTGCAACTCGGCAGACTGACACAAGTGCCATGCCTGGCCCATGTGTTCAATCTCATAGTTCAGCGGTTTCTCAAGACATACCCCAATCTGTCTGATTTGCTCACCAAGGTGCGCCGCATCTGTGCGCATTTCCGCAAGTCGAGCACAGATGCTGCCACTCTAAGGGCAGCGCAGCGCCGCCTACAACTGCCCGCTCACCGACTGTTGTGCGACGTGCCCACGAGATGGAATTCCACATTAAACATGTTATCCAGATTTTACCAGCAGCTCAGAGCGATTGTAGACTGCCAGATGTCAACTTCCACCAGAACTGGTAGTCAGGTCAGTCAGATTCCTCAAGTCTACAATGAGGAGTGGACGTGGATGTCTGATATCTGCCAGGTGTTGAGCAACTTTGAGGAGTCAACACAGATGGTCAGCGGCGATGCCGCCATTATCAGCCTCACCATCCCGCTGCTTTGCCTGTTGAAAAACTCACTGCTCAGCATCAAGTCGGATGCTTTGCACTTGTCACAAGAGACGGTGGAGGAACATATGTCGTTTGATAGCCAGAGCACTCTCCGGTCTGTTTCTCAGCGCGTATCGGAGGAGGGGGATGAGGATGAGGAGGAAGAGTAGGAGAATGTCGGCAAGAAAGTAGAGGGTACCAGTGCTCAGTCCTTAACTCTTGAGCGTGTATGGGCTGAATAAGAGGACTTGGAGGAGCAGGAGGAAATGGAGAGTCAGGCCAGTGAGAAGAGGGAATTCTTGCATGTTGGGACTCTGGCGCACATGGCAGACTTCATGTTAGGCTGCCTATCCCGTGACCCTCGCGTTAGAAGAATTTTTTCAAACACCGATTACTGGGTGTTCACTCTCCTGGACCCACGGTACAAGCAGAACCTTTCCACTCTCATCCCTGCAGAGGAAAGGAGTATGAGAGTGAATAGATATCAACAGGCCCTGGTGCACAAGCTGAAACAATTCTTCCCATCTGACGCCGCTAGCGGCAGAGGGCATGGTTCTGTGGGCCAAGTAGCGGGGGAGAGGAGGCGAGCAGGCAGCTTTTCCAGCACTGGCAGGGGAACGCTCTCCAAGGCCTTTGCCACTTTTATGTCACCCCAGCAAGACACTGTCACCTGTCCCCAGTCTAGGCAGAGTAGGGGGGAGCTGTACAGAAAGATGGTGAGGGAGTACCTAGCTGACCATACCAACGTCCATAGCGATCACTCTGCTCCATACAACTACTGGGTTTCAAAGCCGGACACGTGGCCTGAACTGGCGCTGTACGCCTTGGAGATGCTGGCCTGCCCTGCCGCTAGCGTGCTGTCAGAGCGGGTATTCAGTGCAGCTGGTGGCGTCATCACCGATAAGCGTACACGCCTGTCAACTGACAGCGCTGACAGGCTGACGCTTATTAAAATGAACAAAGCATGGATTTCACCGGAATTCAAATCTCCTCCGGGGGAAAGCAGCTAAAGATTTAAATAACATATGTATCCGATTCCTCTTCTCTACTCCTCCTACTACTCCTCCTCCTCCATATCGTCTTTGCCTAACGCTGACCAAAAAAACGCCATTTTTCAGAGGTCCAACTGGCACTCTTTTACCACAATTTTTCAGGAGGGCCACCTACAGGCCCTCTGTCCAAACAATTTTTCCGGAGGTCCACCTACAGGCCCTCTGTCCAAACAATTTTTCTGGAGGTCCACCTACAGGCCCTCTCTCCAAACAATTTTTCCGGAAGTCCACCTACAGGCCCTCTCTCCAATTCCAGTTTCCAGTTTTATTTGCGCAAACTGCGTAAATTTTTATTTTTGGGATAGGTTTGAAAAATAATATTACCTGCGTATCTATATTGCCCAACATTGGATAAGGTAGCAAGTAGAAGACCAAACACATGCTGCCCACAGGGTTCCGCAAATTCCTGGTCCACAATGTCAAGGAGCTCGAGGTTCTGTTGATGAGCAACAAGTCCTTCTGTGCTGAAATCGCCCACAACGTCTCCATCTAAGAACCTAGACCATTGTGGAGAGAGCGGCACAGCTCGCCATCAAAGTGACGAACCCCAACGCCAGACTGCTCAGAGAAGATAACGAATAAATATCTCTGTGGTTATTTGTGCTAAATAAAAGTTAAATAAACACAAAAAAAAAATTGATCTGTTCCTGTGCCTGATCCACCCAAGTTGAATCTGTCCCATGATGAGAAAGTCCCCCCAAGGAGTCCCCACTGTATCTTGCTTCCCATACAACTACCTCACCCCCCGACACCTGTGTCTCGCCATTGTCCACCACCTCCTCAGACAACACTGGTAAATCCCCACTGTCAGCACACGGAAACAGCAAAAGGTCTTGCGAATTGGTGCAGAGAATGTTCTGGGCTAGCACATCAGAGAAGGGGTGACTATGGGGTTCCAGGGAGTACGTGACCACATGCAATATCCATTTAAAAGTCATGCCACACTTGATCGAGCTCATAATTGACAATTGTACCAGTTGATGCTAAATTTTTAAGTTGGGGTCCTGTGTCGTCATTCTAACTACATCCGGCTGTTGTCACCACCACACACGCTAGCCCAGGGGGCACTCCTCTGGCTCTTCCAGCGAAACCTCCTTCCCCCCAGCCTGCCCCCCCACCTACAGACCCTTTCTACAAACAATTTACATCTTTGTCCTATCTTTCTCTCTCTCCAAACCATTTTTCCAGATAGCTGCCATATACGGTTTAAACAGAGTAGTATACATACCACACTTGATCAATCTCATAATTTACAACTGTACCGGTTGATGCTAAATCTCTCTCTCTCCAAACAATTTACCTGGGTAGGGGACATCTTAGATATTGTACTGATTTTTTTTTTAGATCTTCTTTTAATTGCTTCCTGCGATAGACGGGAATTGAACCCGGGTCAACCGCTTGGGAAGCAGCTATGCTCACCACTTTACCACCAACAGCCACAGTAACTGATAAGTACAGATACTAAACTTGATGTCAGCTGCAGTGCCAGCATGAGCAGTGGTGTCACCTGCAGGCGGTGATGGACCTCCGTTGCACCTAGTTGGGTGCTTCCCTAACATGTGATGGGTATTTGCCTCGCCTTTCTTGGTCTGGGTGAGCACAATTGCCATGAGGGTAACCACCAGGCTTTTGCCTGAGAATTTGGGGTAATGGTGGGATTAGGCAGCCTCAGAGGCATCCATGCATGCTGCCCCTGCTGTTTCCTGTCCATTTCCGTGGTGTTTCCATCATTTTCTGAGGTTTCCAGGTTTTCACCCAGCCTTCCCTAGGCAGAGCCTTGGTCCCCTGCAAAAATGCTTGAGTCTCCCATTGGCTTCAATGGGGTTCGTTATTCGAAACGAGCACCCGAGCATCGGGAAAAGTTTGACTCGAATAACGAGCACCCGAGCATTCTAGTGCTCGCTCATCTCTAAACAATAGTCCTTAAAATGACTTTTGGGTCTTTTCAACAGAACAACTAGCCCTGCCTAGCCAAATCCTATTCCTACACTATCTGTCCCTCCTTGCGCAAATGTTATACAGCAGACACAGCGCAGGTAATGTCGCCTTGATTAGCTGCAGAAAAAATGACACCAGATGTCAGGTATATAGGATACAGAAATGTTATAATGCACACGCTGCGCAGGTGGTGTTTAGGTCAGGCAACCTTGCGCAATTTTTGTCCTCCCCCCAAAAAAATATATTGCAGATATAATAGCCCTTAAAAGGGCTTTTGGGTCTTTTCAACAGAAAAACTAGCTCTGCCTAGCCAATTTCTATCCCTACACTATCTGTCCCTCCTTGCAGCAGCTCTCCCTGACTAAGACTGAGCCAGGTCACATGTCACCGGGTGCTATATAGTACCCGATGATGCGTTGCCGGCCAGCCAACCACTGTAATGCCAGTAGCCAACATGGCTACGGCATTACAGTGAATGCCAGTACCTCCCTGCACACTAATTGGCTAATTAGCGTGCGGGGAGGGGACTCGAGCATGGCGCTTGAGCACAAGCGGTGTTCGGCTGAACACCGCGTCGTCTTGAGCGCCGCCATGCTCGACCGAATATCGTATTCGGCCGATCATGCTCGCTCATCACTACTCATATCATTGATCTTAGTATTAGGATGGACAGGTAATTAATTCAACCATAGACAGCTCTGTAAATAAGGACCCATTAAGTGTCTTTCAATATCTAGATAAGGTGTAACAAGATTAGCATTTGCCAGTACTGCCCATCTATATGGGTCTATAATATAAGGCTGTATGGATTTGTATTATAAGGCTGGGAAGGAGATACCTCCCCTACCGTTCTTTTGTGTCAGAAAAGAGTAAGCCAGCCCCATTCTCCTAGCCTTCCACAAAAAGGAAGTGAATATAATTTTTGGGAGGATGTATGTAAAGATGAGATTTCCTTCCTAACCAGGAGGCATAAGGAATCTGTAAAGAGCCTAAATAAGACTTGATTTTAGTTATGAGCAGTGTATAGTTTAAGCTAAAAAGGTGGAAAGGGTCAGAGGGCAACATTTAAATATATTAAATATTTAATGGCAGATGAAGGCAATTTAAACAGAGATGAGGATCTTAAGCTGAAAAGAAGTCTAGGGTCTACTGATATATTTAAGGTTTCAGCTTTAGAGTAATTGATTTTAATGTTTCATACTTTGCCATATACTTCAAAGATCTGTAAAATTGCTAGAAAGGCTCCTATTGGGTTAGTAACCAAAAGTGATACATTATCTGCAAAAGCTGTGGTTTTGTGGGTGAACTGACCTAGGGTAAGACACTAAATCTGATCCGCCTGTCTAAGTTTAAGTAGGAGGGATTCCATACACAGTTTGAAGAGGGACGGAGATAATGGGCAACCCTGACGCGTTCCATTGGTAATTTGAAATAGATCCGATAATGTGCCATTTATCAAGAGCAGATGACTGGGAGTATAAAGAAATTCTCAGTTCACTCTATTGAATACCTTCTTGGCATATGTGCCGAGAAGGAGAAGGTGCAATTTTTCTTGTTTTGCTGCATACAGTATATTGCTTGTACCACCATCCAAACAGTCTGTTTCCTCTCCCAGCCTCGCAGAAACTAAACCTGTTCTGGATCTATCAATTTGGATAGTAGTGAAGCTATTCAGTGAGCTAAGGTCATTACCTTTCTTATGGATAATGGTGATATGTGCTCTCAAGACATGTGGTGAGGAGGAGAGTTACATACCTCTAGAAAACAGGGCATCAGATGTTCTTTCTGTAATAAATGACAGGCAGTCCATCTGGGCCTGGGCTTTTGCCGGAAGGAATGGAATTAAATACAGTCTCCAACTCAGCAGAAGGGGGCCAGGGTCTTGTCTCCTCATTTTAACTGCCCATGGGCCGAGGTCAATGGGTCAGAAAAAAAAAAAAAGCTACCAAATAGTCCAACCCAAAAAAGGTAATCTGGTGCTTATAGTGAGCTGAGAAATTGATTTTGGTGGAGTCAACGGTAACCAGCTTGCCTCTGACTGCAGCTGGCCTGGGAGCTTGAAACACTTTTTCTTCAGCTGCTGCTGGGTTGATATACTGATGCTGGTGGGGTGGTTGTAGCCATCATATAAATCAGACAAATGTGCAGTCACTTCAGAGAGATTTGGTACTGACTGCACCAATTGAAGTCAATGTTTCTAAATTAACTTTTGCTGTGGGTGGAGAGGAAGGGGCAAGGGGAGGAGTCAAACCAGGTATGCTCCAGATCTTAGTGTGAAGGGATTCCCCTGAATATAATGGGTTATTTTTGGCATGTGGATGTGTGATCTATGTCTTGTTTTCTTTTCAGTTTGGCATGTTTGTGCTTTTGGTGGCAGTCTCAGCACTAGGTGGACGGGAGTCATGTGTGCCACTTCAGCCAATGACTGGCCACAGCAGTGACAAAGCTATAAGCGGCACGTGACCCATTGATGTGCCACTTGGGGACACATCATTACTGTGGCCAGCTATTGGATGAAGCAGCACACATAAACCCCGTCCATCCCAGAAATTGACAAATGGAGACTGGAGAACAGAGACTGCAGTGGAGTATCAAAAGAGTCAGAACCTAATGTAGGGGAGCAGATAAGTATACTTAATTCTGCAGGTTTGGCAAGGTGGCGGAAGCCAGAAAGGTTGCCAAAGCTGGACTACCCCCACAATTAAATAACTGATAAAATTCTGTAATACATTTTGTAAAAATTCTTAATTGCTAAATGCAATAGCATGGGAAATTTAGAAGTAAGTTTAGGATTCAATTTTGATACTATTTTTAACTGGACCACAAGTATTTATTTTTATCTAATATAATTAAAACATGTGAAATCACAAATACTGTAAAAGTATCTCACAAAAGTGAGTATACCCCTCACATATTTTATTAAAACTTTTCAAGGAACAACACTGATGAGATGACACTTTGATACAATGTAAAATAGTAAGTGTACAGCTTGTATAACAGTGTCAATTTGGTGTGCCCTCAAAACTACTCAACACACAGCCATTAATGTCTAAACTGCTGACAACAAAATTGAATATACCCCTAAGTGAAAATGGCCAAATTGTGCCCTATTAGCCTTTTCCCCTCCCCGATGTTATGTGACTCATTAGTGTTAGGTGTGAGTGGGGAGAAGGTATGTTAAATTTGGTGTTATCGTTTTCACACTCTCGCATACTGAATTCAACATGGCACCTCATGGCAAAGAACTCTCTGAGGATGAGAAAAAACAATTGTTGCTCTACGTAAAGATAGCCTAGGCAATAAGAAGATTGCCAACACCCTGAAACTGAGCAGCAGCACAGTGGCCAAGACCATACAGTGGTGTAACAAGACAGGTTCCACTCATAACAGTCCTTGCCATGGGAGACCAACGAAGTTGTGTTGTTCTGTTGTAGGCAGGTCCAAATTAATAGAGGGTAGGTTAACACAAGTAGGTGGGGTCAACAATACCATAGTGCAAGATACCATCCCAGCAGAACCAAATAACACAGTGTATCACAATATACTGTCCACAAAGCTGGCCCTCTGTGGTGGCCATCAATAGCTACCATCTTCTGTCCTCCTCCTCCAGTTGTCTATGAAGCATGGGACTTGGGAGGTGAGGTATGAGCTACATCACTTAGAGTCCAGGAGGATATGTGCAGTCGCTGGCTGGGTACCTGCTTCTCACTGCGTTAATAACTGTTAAGAGCTCATTTTGTACCTGGTAAGCAGAAGAGAGGAGGACGTGGGCGGCCCCCTGGGGCATTGGCCCATGGGGAACTTTCCCTGTAGGGTCTATGGCCAATCCACCCCTGGGGTTATAGATGACTACAAGAGGTACCCAATGATTTTCTTGTTTTGTATTGAAAGAGCTCACTTCTTGGCGATCTGGTAGCTCTTACAATTTGGTTTTCCACTGTAATTGAATGGTATCCCTGACTCAAATGTGTTTTTTTTTTTTTGACGATTCCAAGGTGTTCATTCTTGTCTGTGAGTTTTGAACATATGCAATTATATTGGATGTATCCATATCTGTTGTTTTTATTTGAGAGGTGGAAGCTATCCCAACTGCGGCAAGTTACCAAAGCAATGATTTATAGTAGAGTACTTCAATACTCTAGAGAGTACTTCAATTTTCAATTTTCAGCTCATTTTTGGCAGTCCAACAACTATATTCCAAAAAACAAAACAAAAAAAAAAACCTTGAACTTGGACTCTAATCATCACTCAAGGGCCATGTTGCACGCTCACAACCATGGTTGGTCAGGCAGTCTCTGAAAGGTAGTGGAGGTAGATGGTTGACATCTGTCACTTTGGGTGCAACTTAACTGTGTTGAACCTGTTGGAGTATCTCATGGTCTTCTGCCGAGTCAAGGTTTGCTTAGAATTGTTCATGTGATCAAGTGTTTTCTGCAACTGCAAAGTATGTTGTGCCTCTGTTGTGAAGAAAAATAAAAGATAATTTGTTATACCACAAATAGGTGTGAATCATTCCATGAGAAAATCTCTCCTTACAAGGTTGACCATCACCGATCACATATCCATGGAAAACAAAAAAAACAATATATGTGTGAACAGAGTGTTTTAGTGATCTGCAAGTTCAGTTTCTTTTTACAATATAATGCTAGAATCAATGATCGATCAATCTAGGTGATGTCAGCACAGTGTGAAATAACAGTAAGTAAATCTACGCATTGTAGATATAATTATGATATTTGAAGACTATAAAACTTTTCCAAAAAATGCATTATTTTTCAGTTTGAGCAAGTTTTTAAAAAGTTTGCCGCTTTGTAGATTTTGCTATTTTCTTTATCTTATTGTATGTGTTACTCACTGTGACCTTTTGTAGAGTTTCATAGCATCTCACAGCTTTCGCTGTCCTGATTTTCAAAGCGACTAGGTTTTCTTCTAAAGGGAAGTATAATATCACACAGCATGCCTACCCAGAAAATCTTTTCCAATATTCTTTTGATAAGCTTATACCATTCCGGCAAGGAACCCTTTAACGATTAATCAGTTGTTTCACAGAAATTTGCAAAGTAGCAAACATAATCTGCCATTTAGATTCATACAAATACTTAGCATCATCCATCACAAACATATGAAAATAGACTAAATCTGTTAGATGGTGTTTCAAGTGAATACTTGTCGCATTGCAGGTATGCTCGAGAGAGCATTAGGAAATATTAGTATGTGGAATTACATATTTTACAGATGCTATACAGATGCTATAGTATAAATGTTCTTTTTGTGTGGAAATCACTGCAGTTATTACTGTTATATCTTCTCTTTGGCTGATGCACATAGCAGAGTTATTTCCACAGAAACTGTATGTGGCCTATGTATTTCTTATGGCTTTGTACTACTGAGGTGTAGGCACTTATTTAACTACCATGTGGTGGAGCCACATGTTACCATGTTAAGGACAAGCAATGCATCTACAGGGAATTACTTGCTAATAAACATGAGTAAATTTCTTGAAATTAATTTTTCATTTTGGGTCCTGAAAGCTCTCTCTCACTCTGAATGACAGGACCAGGCATGCATGATCACGATTACAGTGCCTTGCCCTGTCAATCAAAGTGCAGAGGGCGCAGCAGTTGCAGAGAGAGTAGAGCCTTTAGGTGTAATGACAATGCCCCTGTTGCTCCTAGAGGCTCATTGGCATATATTATAACATCATTTTTCACAGCAATGTGGGCTTATAAGAACATAGGACCCACACAGTTGCCGACTGCACATGCAAAAGGTCAGCCAGTTTCATAGGTACAAATCTTCTGACAGATGCCCTTTAAATGTGATGTACCTTCATTCTTGCCAAAGTTATTAACACTTTTCTCTTTGTTACAGACACAGATATGGCTGTAAGATTAACATGTGAGGAGAGGTCAAAGATTGTGCTGATCTCGGGGGAGTGCAATACCCGAGTTATTGCAGCAGATTTTAATGCTTGGCACCATAGCAGACCACCCATCCACCATGACACAGTTGGCAAATTGCTTGCCAAATTCGGTAGATAGGATCTGCGCTGGACCTGCCAAATGGGGGTCCATTTTCAATTGCTGTGACACCCATTCCATAAATTCAACATGGCGATCAGGATCGTCCACATTCAAATGATTCAGCAACTGGATCTTATACAGGTGCCATTTGTGCGTAGCTAGTATCTACCCTATGGTGGTTCTGGGTGGTAGGATGTGGGCTCTTACTGGAGGATGGTCATTGTTGTTGCTTCATCTGTTGCAGTTTTGTTACATCCACTTTTGAACAGGTCCAACACAGAAACTGTGTGGTAAAAGTTGGCAAGCAATTTGCCAACTGTGGTCTGTCAGGGTGCTGTGCATTAAAAGCTGCTGCAATGACTTGAGTATTGCCCTCCCCACATATCAGCATGGTTGCCATGCTGCAGCCGGATCCGTGGCCCGTCCTGAGGACGGCAATACAATTGTATTTGTCTAACAGGCAGGACATTTGGGGGCCTGGGAGAAAACATCAGGGGCCCAGGCCCCGAATGTTTTAGCCTAGCAATGCCCCTGATCCTCAGGATAGGTCATCAATAGTATTGATCGAGCACCATAGTGCTCGGGGGCTCGACTGAGCACCCGACCACAATGGAAGTCAATGGGAGAACCCGAGCACTAAACCAGGCACCCCCTGAAGAGGCACCCCCTGAAGAGGGAAGAGTGTCTGGTTCATAGGGAAAGGTCAGAAAATGGTGGACTCCTACACTCATAAAGCCTATGCACAAAGGGAAAGGGCTGCCAAAAATTACAAGGAACATGCACTCCAAAACAACCTTTATTACACATAAAGGAGGGCATCAGACACACCCTTGAAAAATTAGGATTGATGGCCTACTGCTGACTCTCAAAAACATTAGGGGCGAGGGTCTGCTGTTGAGCTGACCCTCTAAAACATTATGGGTGATGTGCTGCTGCTGAGCTGGCCGTCTAAAAAATTATGGGTGAGGTGTGGCTCCTTAGCTGACCGTCTAAAAAATTATGGGTGAGGTCCTGCTGCTTAGCTGACCATCTAAAAAAATATGGGTGAGGTCCTGATGCTTAGCTGACCGTCTAAAAAATAATGGGTGACGTTCTGCTGCTGAGCTGACGGTCTAAAAAATTATGGTTGAGGTGCTGCTGCTAAGCTGACCGTCTAAAACATTATGGGTGAGGTCCTGCTGGTGACCGTCTTAAAAATTACTGGTGAGGGCCTGCTGGTGACCGTATTAATAATTAGTGTTGAGGGCCTGCTGGTGTTTAGCGAACATGTTCTGCCAAATATTGTATTCGGCCGAACATGGCGGCGCACGGGTCCACACGGTGTTCGGCCTAACACTGTGTGTGCTCGAGCACCATGCTCGAGTCCCCTCCCGCACGCTAATTAGCCAATTAGCGTGCGGGGAGGTACTGGCATTCACTGTAATGCCAGTAGCCATGTTTACTACTGGCATTACACTGATTGGATGGCTGGGAACATGTTATCAGGTGCTATAAAGCACCTGGTGACATGTGACCGGATCATACCGAGTCAGGGAGAGCTGCTGCAAGGAGGGACAGATAGTGTAGGGAGAGAAGAACGCTAGACAGGGATAGTATTTCTTCTAAAAAGACCCAAAAGCTCTATTAAGGGCTATTATTTCTTGCTGCAATATATATATATATATATATATATATATATATATATATATATATATATATTTAAGGGGTTAAAATAGCGCAAAGTGGCCTGACATTAGCGCCACCTGCGCAGCTGGTGCATGATGTATTACTCTCTGTATACTATATACCTGACATCCTTTGCTATTTTTTCTGCTGTTAATTACGTCTGCAGTACCTCTTTTGCGTCTGCTGTATAACATTTGTGCAAGGAGGCACATATAGTGTAGGGATAGGATTTGGCTAAGTAGGGCTAGTGATTTGTTCAAAAGACACAAAAGTCCATTGTTATATTTGGCTGCATTTTTTATACGGTCAGCTCCCCAGCAGGCCCTCAACCATAATTTTTTTATAAGGCCAGCTTAGCAGCATGTCACCCAGAATTTTTTAGACGCTCAGCTCAGCAGCATGTCACCCAAAATTTTTTATAGGGTCAGCTAAGCAGCATGTCACCCTTAATTTTTAAGACGGTCAGCTCACCAGCAGGCCCAGAACCATAATATTTTATACGGTCAGCTCACCAGCGGGCCCTCAACCATAATTTTTTATACGGTCAGCTCAGCAGCATGTCACCCAGAATTTTTTAGACGCTCAGCTTAACAGCATATCATCGATAATTTATTATACGGTCAGTTAAGCAGCATGTTACCCATAATATTTTTTACGGTCAGCTCACCAGCAGGCCCTTAACCATAATTTTTTATACGGTCAGCTCAGAAGCATGTCACCCAGAATTTTTTAGACGCTTAGCTCAGCAGCAAATCACCCATAATTTTTTAGACGGTCGGCTCAGCAGCACGTCACCCCTATCGTCACCCCAGCAGCAGGACATCAATCCTAATTTTTCAAACGTGTGTTTGATGCCCTCCTTTATGTGTAATAAAGGGTGTATTGGAGTGCCTGTTCCTTGTAATTTTTGGCAGCCCTTTCCCTTTGTGCATAGGCTTTATGAGTGTAGGAGTCCCACGACATGAACAATTGTACCACAATGTGAATGAGGCCCTCCTTTGTGTGATATACCGGTTGTATCGGAGTGCCTCTTCCTTGTAATTTTTGGTAGCACTTGCGCTTTACGTACAAGTAAATATTTTTCCTAACAATATTTCCTCTTAAATCGATGTTATTTTCAGTTTTTGGGGGTATTATTGTCACTCTGTAAAAGTGGCATAATACTCGGACATCTTCGTTAATAGCAGCGACTTCTGTGTCTAAGATGCATCCAGACATCCTCCCCATGCTGTTTCCTAACCATTTCAGTGGTGTTTCCACCATTTTCCCACATTTTCCTATGAACCAGAAACCTTCCCCTCTGCAGAGCAGGGGGTGCCTGGTGTTCTCCCATTGACTTCCATTATACTCGGTGCCGAGCACTCGAGCACTACCTACTGTTCGGCCAGAGTACACGAGCACCCGAGCAGCAGGGTGCTCGATCAACCCTAGTTATTATGCCCCCACCGGCACTAAATACCAGCTCGGAAAAAACGCTGGCGGCAGGGCAGGCCAGCCCCTCCAAGGCGAAGAGCGCCAGTTCATGCCACGTGTCTAGCTTAGACACCCAATAATTATAAGGCACAGAGGGATCGCTGAGGATGTTGACACGGTCAGCTAGGTACTCCTTTAACATCTTCCAAAACTTTTCCCTTCTTGTGACACTAGTCCGCTCATCAGGGTGAGGGTGCTGGCGGGGTGTCGTGAAACTGTCCCAGGCCTTGGAGAGTGGCCCAGGCCTTGCTGGTGGTGGTCAGGTTGCTGGTGTTCACGCCCCTGCTACTATTTTGGTACGGCACAGGATGCAAATTACAATTCGTTTATCGTCAGCAGTTTCCTCAAAAAAGCGCCAGACTGCGGAACACCTAAACATTGGCAAGGGAGATTGCCGCAAGGGGCTGCTCCGGGGAACAGTTGCATGCCTGGTTGGTGTGACCTTCCTTCTCCCTTTGCCACCCCACAGACTCTTCCAGCCTGTTGCGGTGCTGCGGATCCCTCCCGATTTATACTGCTGTCCTCGCTCGGCTTTCCACGTTGCCAGGTTGGGTCAGCTATTTCATCGTCCACGACCTCCTATTCCACTTCCTCAATCTAGTCCTCCTCCTCACATGATGACCTAACAAGAGCCTGATTTAACTGCGTCTCATCCTCATCTTCAACCTCTTGAGGCACTAATTTCCCTTGACTTATTGGCAATTGTGTCTCATCATCATGCACCTCGCTAGACACTATTTGCCGTTCCCCACCATCATCTTCTTTAGATTGTGGATGCTCATGTGTCTGCTCCTGTCCCTCTTCAAACGGTCTTGGCAAGAGGCCCAAATCAAGGAACGGCGATGAAAAAAGCTCCTCGGAATATCTGAGTGTGGGATGACTTATTTGCCCAGACTCTGCATGGTGGGAGGAAGGAGGATCAGGGTGAGGATGTGGTTGACCAGACTCTTGGCTACTGAGACTGGACTTTGTGGAAGAGAGGGTGGTGCTTAACAGACTGGAAGCATTATCAGCTGCAATACAACCTTCTACCTGGTCGCATTGGTGTGGCGTCAAGAGTGGTGTCTTGCGCCGCCCTGAAAACTGTGACATGAAGCTAGGAGTTTTGGATAACTTTGTTTCTTGTGCTCTGCCATCAGGCACAGTTTCACCGTGCCCAGAGCCATGGCCTCTGCGTGCACCATCAGCAGCACGTCCACTTCCCTGTCCCTTTCTGCACACCTTGCGCATATTAAATGGTATATATGCAAGTTTGTCATAAGTACAGTAGCGCAGATTTTTTAAAAGTGTATGAGCAGAAAAATTGCACCGAATGTCAGAAATATTTAGAATACGCAAATGTTAACCCCTTCCCGACCAGCGCCGTACATGTACAGTGCTGCGGGAAGGGACATGCCGCCCAGCGCCCTGCACCCGCCCGATCATCTGCTGGGGGCCGGCTGTTCCCAGTAGCCGGACCCCTGCTGCATACACCCGCATTAAACCTCGAAGTGCTGCGGTCAGCGCTGACCGCGGCACATGCAATGCGGGCGTGTGTAAGGAGTCTCCTCTGGGTCCCCACGCTGCTGTGACGGGGACCCGATGGCTTGGATGGCAGCCCGATGCCTTCCTTAGGCATCGTGGCTGTCATCCCTGTGAGGCTGTGAGATCCAGCCCCCTGGATCTAACAGGAAGCAGGCTATAAGTGTATTACAGAAGTATTGTAATGCATTGTAAAGGGGATCATACCCCTAAAAGTGAAAAAGTGAAAAAAATAAAGTTTTACAAAAAATAAAAGTTTCAAGTAAAAAAAAGCGCACTTTTCCTAAAATAAAGTTTAAAAAAATTGTAAAAAAAAGAAAAATAGACATATTAGATATCGCCGCGTCCGTATCGATCGGCTCTATGAAAATATCACATCATCCACAATGCCAGGTGAACTCAGTAAAAAACAAAACGAAAAAAAACAGTGCCAAAACAGCCATTTTTGGGTCACCTTCCCTCACAAAAAGTGTAATAGCAGGCGATCAAAAAGGCGTATTTACACCAAAATGGTACTAATCAAACCGTCATCTCGTCCCACAGAAATTTAGACCCTACCTAAGACAATCGCCCAAAAAATAAAAAAAATATGGCTCTCAGAAAATAGCAACACAAAAAAAGATTTTATTCTATTCTAAAATGTATCTAAGGTGTAAAACTTAACAAAAATCAAAATGTTAGACATATTGGGTATCGCAGCGTCCGAAACAACTTGCTCTATAAAAATATTACATGAGATTGCCCCCCAGGTGAATGCTGTAAAAAAATTGTAAAAAAAACTATGCCAAAACAGCGATTTTTTTCCCCTCTTGCCTCACAAAAAGTGTAATAGCAGGCGATCAAAAAGGCGTATTTAACCCAAAATGGTACCAATAGAACTGTCATCTTGTCCCGCAAAAAATGAGACCCTACCTGAGACAATTTCCAGAAAAAAAAAAACATGGCTCTCAGAAAATGGCAACACAAAAAAAGATTTTATTCTGTTCAAAAATAAATCTAATGTGTAAAATGTAACAAAAATAAAAATGGTAGACATATTGGGTATCGCCACATCCGTAACAACCTGCTCTATAAAAATATCACAAGATTTGCCCCCTCAGGTGAATGCTGTAAAAAAAAAAAAAAAAAACTATGCTAAAACAGCTTTTTTTCACCTATTCACCTTGTAATACCTTGCAATCAAAAAGTCTTATGTACCCCAAAATGGTACAAATGAAAACGTCACCTGATCCCACAAAAAATGAGCCCCTACATAAGACAATAACTCCCGCAAACCAATCCATCAAAATCTGTGCTGCAAAATTCATATGGCGCTCCTTCTGTTTTGAGTCCTGCCATGTACCCCCACAGCAGTTTACCACCACATATGGGATGTTGCCATATTCAGGAGAAAATGGGGAACTAATTGTGTGGTGCTTTTTTCCTGTTACCCCTTGTGAAAATGAAAAATTTGGGGCTAAAGCAACATTTTATTAGAAGAAATGAAATTTTTCACAGCCAAGTGTTTCCAAATTCCGTAAAATGCTTTGGGGGTCAAACTGGCCAGCACCCCCCTTAATATATTCTTTGAAGGGTGTACTTTCCAAAATGGGGTCACTTTTTGAGGGTTTCTACTGTAGTGGTACGTCAGGGTCTCTCCATTACAAAATGGTGCCTAAAAACCATTCTAGCAAAATCTGCCTCCAAAATTCGTATGGCACTCCTTTCCTTCTGACCACTGCCACAAACCCATAGAGCAGTTTACCACCACATATGGGGTATTTATGTAAACTGCAGAATCAGAGCAATGTATAGTGAGGTTTAGTTTGCTGTTAACCCTTGCTGTGTTGCAAGAACAAAATTATTGACATGAATAATCTACCAAAAAAGTGAAATTTTGAAATTTCACCTCCATTTTCCTTTAATTCTTGTGGAATATCTCTAGGGTTAACAAAGTTTGTAACACTAGTTTTTTATAATTTGAGGGTGTAGTTTCTAAAATGGGGTCATTTATGAGTGGTTTCCATTACTTAAGCCCCTCAAAATCACTTTATATCTGAATTGGTGCTTAAAAAAAAATCGTTTTGGAAATTTTGCTGAAAATTTGAAAAATGGCTTCTAAACTTCTAAGCCTTCTAACGTCCTAAAAAAGTAAAATGACATTTATAAAATGATGCCAACATAAAGTAGACGTATGGGGAATGTAAAATAATAACTATTTTTGGAGGTAGTACTATGTATTTTGAAAGTACAGAAATTAAAATTTGCTAATTTTTCAAAATTTTTGGTACATTTTGAATTTTTTTTATAAATAAAAATGAAATATTTTGCAACAAATTTACTAATGTTGTGAAGAACAATATGTGATGAGAAAACAATCTCAGAATGGCTTGGATAAGGAAAAGCGTTCCAAAGTTATTACCACATAAAGTGACACATGTCAGATTTGCAAAAAATAGCCTGGGTAGGAAGGTGAAAACAGGCCCGGGGTTAATCAGCAGATGCAACACAGGTAATGTCGCCTTGATTAGCGGCAGAAAAAAATAACACCAGATGTCAGGTATATATAACACAGAAACTTTTTAATGCACACGCTGCACAGGTGGTGTTTAGGTCAGGCAACCTTGCACAATTTTGACCCCCCCAAAAAATAATATATTGCAGCCAGATATAATAGCCCCTTAAAAGGGCTTTTGGGTCTTTTCAACAAAAAAACTAGCCCTGCCTAGCCAATTTCTATCCCTACACTATCTGTCCCTCCTTGAAGCAGCTCTCCCTGACTCGGTCTGATCCGGGTCACATGTCACCAGGTGCTATATAGCACCCGATGATGCGTTCCTGGCCAGCCAATCACTGTAATGCCAGTAGCTAACATGGCTACTGGCATTACAGTGAATGCCAATACTTCCCCGCACGCTAATTGGCTAATTGGCCGAACACTGCGTGGTCCCAAGCGCCACCATGCTCGGCCGAATATGGTATTCGGCTGAGCATGCTCGCTCAACACTAGTCATCAATATCAGATCGGCAGGGGTCCGACACCCGGCACCCCTGCCGATCAGCTGTTTGAAGAGGAGGCGCATGCTGTACCAGCGCTTCCTCCTCTTCACTGTTTACATGCTGGCTGTAACAGGGTTAGTGGTGAGTAGGTATAGATACACCTAACTGCCCCATTCATTTTAATTGGAAGGCTCGTTCTTATACAAGTGTATGGGAGCGATTCTTCCCATTGAAATGAATGGGGCAGTTAGGTGTAATTACACCTACTCACCACTACCCCCATTATGGCCAGCATATAAACAGTGAAGAGGAGTCAGCGCTGGTATGGCGTGCGCCTCCTCTTCAAACAGCTGTCTGAATTTAACTTGGAGAACCCTTTAAAGAACACACAATAAAACGTATGTATGTCTCTTTACGGTACAGTATCATCCTATAAATGTCTATACTGTACATGCCATATTAGGGCACCACAAAGCTTGTAGTAATTGAACTGTGCAACAAAAAACTCCATTTGTAAAAATACTTTAGGGGTAATTATTATTTTTATACTGGGGTTTAATTTATATACATTTCTATTTTGTTTTAAAGTTTTAATTATTTTGAGTTACACTTATATTTGAGGAAACTAAGTTGCAGATTTCCATTAAATGGAAGCATTTTAGCACAAGGATTTTTTTTATGTTAGACATTTTACTAGGAACTGCTTCGATAAGAACCTTGAAAGTTTAATGGGTGTCGGACCCCAACCAATTAGATACCAATGACTAAGGCTAGGGCTACACGGCGACAGTTGTCGCGCGACACCCATCGCAGCCAGGATCCCTGAGTAGCGGGGATTCCATAGAGATGAATGGGATCGCCGCGGCAGTCACAAGAAATCCAGCACGGTTGGATTTCTTGCGACTGCCGCGGCGATCCCATTCATCTCTATGGGATCCCCGCTACTCAGGGATCCTGGCTGTGACGGGTGACGCACGACAACTGTCGCCGTGTAGCCCTAGCCTTATCCAGAGAATAATTCATCAGTATAAAAATCTCAGAAAACCCCTTTAAATCCACCACTAGCTGTACATGTTTATTTAGCCTCCCCTAGTGGTGGTTTCAGGCATCCAAAAAAACTGTATATAATTTATCAAGTAATACACGAACAGCACCCTTATAGAAATATGATATAAAATTAGTCAACACAGATTTTTTGACCTATAATGGAATGATAGATATTAGTAAAAGCATAAATGTAGCTCAGCTTTCAGTAGGGGTGATCTGACGGACAAATTGTGAGTTATACTATGGTGCCCTATCATTTTTATGCATGTTTCTAAGTTTAATTTTCAGTTTTTGCCTTAAGGTATGTTTTAATGGTGTTGTAAGGCTTAACAATAATTAAATAAAATCACTTTTGTTAGCTTTATAAATTTACAAATTTACTTAGCAATTTTTAAGATGGTGATAAAGCTTTGTGAATGGCTGCTCTTCACCTAAGTGGAAGAAAGGTCACATGTTTAACTACACATTTGGCAAAAGTCTGACACCCGCAACATGAATGGAGACAACCATTTAGTATAATTTAGATTTCAACATAAAATTGCAGCTCTGGACACTGAGTTAAATGGCATGTTTAAAAATGCTACTTTTCAATCTGAACTTTGTGTTTTAATGGGGCTGAAATTATAACCTCAAAAAGACATCCGTGAGTGTTTATACAATTAGTCACTTTGATGAGTATGTGGAGAAATTGAAAAATCCTGTCCATCGTGATACTATAAATTAAGAAACAGGGAAAAATACAGAACAAAAGAAAATGTTTTAAAGTTTAAATGAGAACAAAGTACATCTTCATCTCATTCCATTAGAAATCTCAGAAATGTACAGGTATAGCACACTTAAAAAACACTGCTTCTCGAGATTTAATTGAAAACTGACCTTGACAATGCCAGCCCTTGCTGTGAGAAAGTAAGAACACGAAGGAGCTAAACTTAAGCAAATGTAACATATTACAGCTCACATCTCACTCTTCAAACTGAGACAGAAGCATTTTCTTAGTTTCAAAGCTGTCTACATCTCTGTAGTTTAGTAAATTATCACATTACACTCCAAAAGTATCCAATATAATACATTTTACAAGATTAGAAACAGGTGCAATACAGAGGAGGCAGTAAAAGGCAGAAATATGTGTTGTAAGAATAAGATAGCAAAATAAGGGACCAAACATGAATTTTATGCAGTGTAAGACACAACCATGTCCACATAAAGCCACTAGAGATGAGCAAATTTTCCAGAATTTATTTTGGGTCTGATTCAGTGGAATGGACTGTCAGATTCAATTCAGTCTGAATAAATTTGTTCCAAATTAATGTCATCGTGACAGCAACATACATCACTATGGATAAATGGATGGCATTGGGTGGTAGCAATTATGGATAAGCGAATCGGCTTCAGATGAAACATCCAAAGTCGATTGGCATAAAACTTCATTCTAATACTGTACGGAGCAGGAGCTCTGTACAGTATTAGAATGTATTGGCTCTGATGAGCCGAAATTATTACTTTTAATATCTTCATAGAATCATTTTTACTGTAAAAAAAACAATTCCTGAACTCAGGTTCGGTTCCAAGTATGGTAGTAACAATCCCTAGTAACAATATACTGTATACTTAATTAAAAACAGTCCAACAATGATCCCTTTTCGGTGGCAGATGCCTTCTTCTCTGTGTTCTAATTTGTCAAACGGTGGCCACCATTTTAAACAGTATGTGCAGGATGAATCACAAATGTTTCACATTCACCAAAATTATAATCTTATAGCAAATTTGTAACAAATTTGATTTGTGTAGAATTAGTTTACTCATATTAGAGATGAGTTATATGATTGTATAGAATCAAAGTTTAACACAAAGTAAAAAAAAAAAAAAGAGAGAGAGACTGTTATTGACAACTATTCATGGAGACTGAATCTGATGACTAACTGACTGAACTTTGATTTGGGTAGAATTGATTAAGATCTGTATTGAATCGGTCACCCTATCCGCATCAATCAGACCCAAATTAAATTTCCAGAAATGTGCTCCTCACATAATCCCCAAAAGTGATGTGACTTTAGCCTTATTTTAAGAGGTTTAATTAAGAAAAAAAGCTGCTTTTGTCACAACCAAGAGGGGAGGTGGAGAGGGTAGGAGAAGTGGTGCAGATGGGAGTTATAATATATTGGTCATGGAGGCTGTTCTGTCCATGCTCCCCAAGGCTGTGCAATGATCGAATGATGCAGATGGTAGTGCAACATAGTACAATAATTAGACCAGGTGTTAGTACTTTACTGAAGTGATTCAATACATGGTTCAAACAGGCACTGTGCACATTAAAAGGTTTTCCTAGATGTTTACACTAATGACCTAACCTCTGGAAAGACACCCCCGCCCATCAGCTGTTTTAGAAGACACCAGTGCTTTCAGTAGCACTGTGCTCTTTTCACAGCTTTGCCTAGGCCATGTGACATCATATTAATCAGTCACATCTCCTAGGAGCAGCTCATTGAAGTGAAAGGGGCTGAGCTGCAATACCAACCCCAGCTATGGCACTGGGCTTGGTGAGCAAGGAGAAGGCAGTGGGGGCTTAACCCTTAGGATACCAGCACTGTACATGTACGGAGCTGGAAGCCGGGACAAAAATCCCAGCGCCGTAGCTGGAGCTGCACTCGCCCGATCAGCTGCAGGGGTCTGGCAGTGGCCAATAGCCGGACCCCTGCTGTATGCACCGGTGCCAGTGCATTAACCCTCGCACTGCCGCGGTCACCGCTGACAGCGGCACGTGCGGTATCCTGAAGGGTTAAGTTGTGCCATCGGGTCACCGCGCTGCTGTGACGGGGACCCGATGGCAGGAAAGGCAGCCTGATGCTTTTCTTAGGCATCATGCTGTCTTCTACAGAAGCTTGTGAGATCCAGCCCCCTGGATCTCACAGTCAGCAGGCTGTAAGTATATTACACTGGTAATACACTTACAGCCAATGCATTACAATACAGAAGTATTGTAATGCATTGTGCAGGGGATCAGACCCCCAAAAGCTGAAGTTCCAGACTGGGACAAAAAATGAGGTGAAAAAAGAAGCTAAAAAAATAAAGTTTTACAAAAAAATTTAAAGTTTCAAGTAAACAAAAAAAAAAAAAACGTCCTTCTCCCAAAATAAAGTTTAAAAAAATGTAAAAAATAGGGAAAAAAAGAAAAGTAGGCATATTAGGTATCGCTGTGTCCGTATCGACTGGCTCTATAAAAATATCACATGACCCACCCCGCTAGGAGAATGCCGTAAAAAATAAAAAAGGCATGGTCACCTTGCCTCACAAAAAGTTTAATACCAAGCGATCAAAAAGACATATTAATCTCAAAATGGTACTAATCAAACCGTTATCTCGTCCAGCAAAAAATGAGACCATACCTAAGACAATGGCCCAAAAATTAAAAAAAATATGGCCCTGAGAAAATGGCAACACAATAAAAAGATTTTATTCTGTTCGAAAATGCATCTAATGTGTAAAACTTAACAGAAATAAAAATGTTAGACATATTGGGTATTGCCGCGTCCGTAACAACCTGCTCTATAAAAATATTACATGAGATGGCCTCCCAGGTGAATGCTGTAAAAAAAACTAGGCCAAAACAGCCATTTTTTTCCCTCTTGCCTCACAAAAAGTGTAATAGCAGGAGATCAAAAAAGCGTATTTACCCCAGTATGGTACCGATCAAACCGTCATCTTGTCCCGCAAAAAATGAGACCATACCTAAGACAATCGCCAGAAAAATAAAAAATAGGACAGTTAGAAAATGGCAACACAAAAACATTATTTAATTCTGTTCAAAAATTAATTTACTGTGTAAAACTTAACAAAAATCAAAATAATAGACAAATTGGGTATTGCCGTGTCCGTACCAACCTGCTCCATAAAAAAATATCAAATGATTTGCCCCTTCGGGTGAATGCTGTAAAAAAAAAAAAAAAAATTAAAAACTATGTCATAACAGCTATTTTGTTCACCTTGACTCTATTAAAAGTCTTATGTACCCCAAAATGGTACCAATGAAAATGTCACCTGATCCCGCAAAAAAAGAGCCCTCAGATAAGACAATAACTCAAAAAAATCAATGGCTCCCGCAAACCAATCCATCAAAATCTGTGTTGCAAAATCTATATGGCACTCCTTCCGTTCTGAGTCCTGCCATGTGCCCCCACAGTAGTTTATTACCACATATGGGGTGTTTGCATATTCAGGAGAAAATTGGGAACAAATTATGGGGTACTTTTCTCCTGTTACCCTTTGTGAAAATAAAAAATTTAGGCTAAAGCAACATTTTATTGGAAGAAATGAAACTTTTCATTTTCATAGCCAAGTCTTTCCAAATTCAGTAAAACGCTTTGGGGGTCAAAGTGGTCATTACCCCGCTTAATATATTCTTTAAGGGGTGTAGTTTCCAAAATGGGGTCACTTTTTGAGGGTTTCCACTCTAGGGGTACGTCAGGGTCTCTTAAAGTAGAAAATGGTGCCTAAAAAGCATTCTAGCAAAATCTGCCTCCAAAATCCATATGGCGCTCCTTTCCTTCTGAACACTGCCACGTGCCCATAAAGCAGTTTACCACCACATATGGGGTATTTCTGTAAACTGCAGAATCAATGTAATGTATATTGAGGTTTAGTTTGCTGTTAACCCTTGCTGTGTTGCAATAAAAAAATTATTAACATGAATAATCTACCAAAAAAGTGAAATTTTGAAATTTCACCTCCATTTTCCTTTAATTCTTGTGGAACACCTCAAAATGATGCCAACATAAAATAGACATATGGGGAATGTTAAGTAATAAATATTTCATGAGGTATTACTTTCTGTTTTAAAAGCAGAGAAATTGAAATTTTGAAAATTGAAATTTTTAAAAAATTTTTGGTAAATTTTGGATTTTTTCATAAATAAATGTGAAATATATTGACTCGAATTTATGACTGTCTTGAAGTACAATGTGTCACGAGAAAACAATCTCAGAATGGCCTGGATAAGTAAAAGCATTCTAAAGTTATTACCACATAACATGACACGTCAGATTTGCAAAAATCAGCCCTTTTAAATGCAGTCTTTAGAGCTGGCATATGCAATTCCAAGCCTATGTACTGTATAGGAGGCAGTGCGTTTAGTCTCTTTCTTATAATCTGCACAATCCTAACCAGCTCAACGAAGGGGTGCAACTTGTTCATCTCACTTTCACTGTATTGGCATCTCCTCAGTATGTAGTACAGTCTCTAAACAGGTGATCAGGCTGTTCTTTTGGTATGATGGGGAACTTAAAGCTCTTTAGATGCAAGAAAGTCTCTAGGCAAAATTAAGTCATTTACGTTCTCTAACAGAATGCTTTGCACTTTCACTTGTAGACCTGTTACACTCTCTGTAGAATCTAATGATCATCAAGAGTGCCCTGAAGAGTCATATTTGCTATCAGGTCTAAGTCTGTAAGTATTTAAAGGGGTTGTCCGAGTTATGACAAAAAATATATAGCACTGTAAATCTGATGGGCAGCAATATATAACTAAGTTAAGCAAGTTTTAGGCAAAAAAAATCCATATTTCCTAATTTCCCTGGTTCTCTTCTGGTCTTTGTTTACATGCAATAACAACAATCTCAGCCCCTCCCCCTTCCCCCCCCTCTCTGCAAAGGGAATGAATACAAGTGCTGAGTGATATGTCTGTCTGCTGGAATACTCAGCAGCATGTTGTATGTGTAGGACTACAAGTCCCAGCTGTACAATGACACTGCTAATACATACAGGAATTTCTCCCTACCTGTTCTTGTACAATACAATTCCTCTACAGCTCTTGTGCCCAGCATTTGTCTCCTCTCACTGCTGCAGCTACTGTTTGTTGTAAAGCCTTGAGCCCTCAGTGTGTTCTGGCTGAAGGGGTTAATGTTTTATCTGAAGGAGGAGAGCAGATAGCAGCCCGGCAAAGAAAGGGGGCGTGACCAGTGACGTCTCGTGTACAGACTGTTATCTGAACTCTGAGGCTTGTGAACGAAACATCACAGAGCAGAGAGATAAGGTGACATCACAGGTCATGTGACCCTCAGTCAACTCTGAGAAACCAGCAGCTTTAGAAACACAAAGTATATGGGAAAGTTGTTATACCTGACAAGTTAGAAACATATAAAGAACAAAAAAATAACTCGGACAACCCCTTTAAGCTTTTTTCCAAAGTTCAACTGTACACCTAACTGTAATTTTGACTTCATAAATGGCTCATATATATTAATTTGTGATTACTAGAGATGAGCGAGCATACTCGTCCGAGCTTGGTGCTCGTTCGAGTATTAGGGTACTCGTAAGTGCTCGCTGCTCGGACGAGTATCTCGCCATGCTCGAGGAAATGGCAACTTCCGCATCGCGCCTTTTTGGCGCCTATAAACTCTACGGTACACCCAGCATCACGTGGGGCCCTTACATGTCGATAGCAGGGGTTGGCTGGCCTGATCAGGTGACCCTGGAATATACTAGTGACTGGCCGTGGTGCTCGGCTCAGATGCCGTCTGGATGTCGTTAGGGATAGAGCTGCTGCGTTTCAGGGAGAGTGTTAGGGCCTGCATTTAGTTCTCTGTTAGGCAGGAATAACCCACAAAGAACCCAACAGCCCTTCTAAGGGCTAGAAGACATTTTTTTTTTGTCTCCTGGCTTGGCTGGCTGGTTGGCACTAGTAGTGCAGCTATCGCCATATATAACCCCCTTTTTTATGTTATATCTCAGTGATACAAATCCATTGCACACAGCAGTGTGGAACCATTCTGTGTGTCACAGTTCAGTACACTCACTCCAATCCGTATATTCTGTCCAGGTGACACTTTCTGTACGTCACTGAATACAACAAAGTCTTTTGCTACCTGTCACGTATACAGCTTGATCCTAAAAATCTCTGTGCGACATTTGTCTGGGTCGCAGTCTAAATAGCCACCGTCAGTAGGGTGTCAGTCAGCTCTACGATAGTTTCTGCACGTCATGTTCCAAAAAAAACAAAACTACAAAAAAATATAGAAAACAAAATATGTAAAAAAAATTAGTTGTATTTGTTGTTTTAGCTCAGTGATACAAATCCATTTCACACAGCTGCGTGTAACCTTTCTGTGTGTCACAGTTCAGCACACTCACTCCAATCCGTATATTCTGTCCAGGCGACACTTTCTGTACGTCACAGAATACAACCAAGTCATTTGCTACCTGTCACGTATACAGCTTGATCCTAAAAATCTCTGTGCGACATTTGTCTGGGGCTCAGTCTAAATAGCCACCGTCAGTAGGGTGTCAGTCAGCTCTACGATAGTTTCTGCACGTCACGTTCCAAAAAAAAAGTAAAATAAAAAAAAAATAAAAATAATTAGTTGTATTTGTTGTTTTAGCTAAGTGATACAAATCCATTTCACACAGCTGCGTGTAACCTTTCTGTGTGTCACAGTTCAGCACACTCCAATCCATATATTCTGTCCAGGTGACACTTTCTGTACGTCACTTAATTAAACCAGACTGAACAAGCTTGTGGGTTTTAGTACACCAGGCCCGTTTATTTTTTATTTTTTATATCATATACTTATATACAGAAAATGTTGAACCCCAGGGCTAAGGGTCAAGGACGAGGGCGTGGATGTGGGCATTCAATTACTGCAGGGGGCAGAGGCCGTGGTCCTGGGCAGGGTGAGACAGTACCTGCTGATGAGAGAGCTGTGGAACGCCGCAGAGCTACACTCCCTAGCTTCATGTCTCAACTTACAGGGACATGTGGTAGAGGACTGTTGAAACCACAACAGTGCGAACAGCTGATCTCGTGGATTGCGGACAATGCTTCAAGTAATTTGTCCACCAGTCAGTCTTCCACGCAGTCCACCCACGTTACCCAAGGCAGCACTACTATGGCTCCTCCACCTCAACCTCCTTCCCCCCAGTCTGCCCCCTCCCAGGAAAATTTGGAATGTGATCCGGCATACTCTCAGGAACTGTGTTCTGGACCCTTTCCAGAGTCACAAACCACTTCTCAGGTTGCTTCTGACCTCGTTCCCGATGCCCAAGTTTTCCAACTGTCGCAGTCTGTGGGTGATGATGATGACAATGTTGAGTTAGTGGAAGAAGTTTTTAAAGAGGTGTCAGACGATGAGGAGACACGGTTGTCAGACAGTGGTGAAGTTGTTGTTAGGGGAGGAATTCCGAGGGGGGAGCAGACTGAGGAATCGGAGGATGACGAGGTGACTGACCCAAGCTGGGTTGATATGCCGAGTGAGGACAGTGCTTCTGAGGCGGAGGCGAGTGCTACACCAGAACAGGTTGGAAGAGGCAGTGGTGTGGCCAGAGGGAGAAGCAGGGCCAGATCTGGTGCATCAGCAGCAACTGTTTCACGTAGTGAAGCTCCCGTGGCGAGGCCTAGATGTTCGCAAGTCTGGAGGTTCTTTAAAGAAAGTGAGGATGAGCGGCGGACTGTGGTGTGCAACCTGTGCCACACCAGGATCAGCAGGGGTGCCACCACTACTAGCCTAACCACCACCAGCATGCGCAGGCATATGAGTGCTAAACACCCCACTCAATGGAACCAAGGCCGTTCACCACCTCCTGCGGGTCACACCACTGCTCCTTCCCCTGTGTCACTCGCTGCCTCTGCTAGTCAACCCCCTGCGTCACTCGCTGCTTCTGCTAGTCAACCCCCTGCCGAGGACCCCGGCACGAGCGACTCCCGCCGGAAAACCACACCTTCGCCTCCACGATCCTCCACAGTGTCCACCAATGTGTCCCAGCGCAGCGTTCAGCTGTCTTTACAGCACACGCTGGAGCGCAAGAGGAAATACCACTCACATGCCCTAGCCCTCAACGTCCACATCTCCAAATTGCTTAGCCTGGAGATGCTGCCCTATAGGCTGGTAGAGACCGAGGCCTTTCGCAATCTGATGGCGGTGGCTGCCCCTCGGTATTCGGTCCCCAGCCGCCACTATTTTTCACGATGTGCCGTCCCAGCCCTACACCAGCACGTGTCACAGAACATCATCTGTGCCCTGACCAACGCTGTTTCTGAGAAGGTCCACCTAACCACGGACACGTGGACAAGTGCTGCTGGGCAGGGACACTATATCTCACTGACGGCACATTGGGTTAACTTGGTGGAGGCTGGGACCGAGAATGACCCTGGGGCCGCTCATGTACTGCCCACACCGAGGACTGCGGGGCCTACCTCGGTCACGGTCTCTCAGACGTACTATGCCTCCTCCGTTCCCTCCTCCTCCTCCACCGAATTACCATCCGTGGGCACGGCGCCTTCAGTCTGTAGCTCTAGGCGCAGCAGCAGTGCCGTGGGTAAGCGCCAGCAGGCGGTGCTCAAACTGCTGAGCTTAGGTGACAAAAGGCACACTGCCCAAGAGCTGTTACAGGGCATCACAACGCCGACCGTTGTGTGGCTGGCACCGCTGAACCTCAAGCCAGGCATGGTTGTGTGTGACAACGGGCGTAACCTGGTGGCGGCTCTGCAACTCGGCAGACTGACACATGTGCCATGCCTGGCCCACGTGTTCAATCTCATAGTTCAGCGGTTCCTCAAGACATACCCCAATCTGTCTGATTTGCTCACCAAGGTGTGCCGCATCTGTGCGCATTTCCGCAAGTCGACCACAGATGCTGCCACTCTCAGGGCAGCGCAGCGCCGCCTACAACTGCCCGCTCACCGACTGTTGTGCGACGTGCCCACGAGATGGAATTCGACATTAAACATGCTATCCAGAGTTTACCAGCAGCGCAGAGCGATTGTAGACTGCCAGATGTCATCTTCCACCAGAACTGGTAGTCAGGTCAGTCAGATTCCTCAAGTCTACAATGAGGAGTGGACGTGGATGTCTGATATCTGCCAGGTGTTGAGCAACTTTGAGGAGTCAACACAGATGGTCAGCGGCGATGCCGCCATTATCAGCCTCACCATCCCGCTGCTTTGCCTGTTGAAAAACTCACTGCTCAGCATCAAGTCGGATGCTTTGCGCTTGTCACAAGAGACGGTGGAGGAAGATACGCCACTTGATAGCCAGAGCACCCTCCGGTCTGTTTCTCAGCTCGTATCGGAGGAGGGGGATGAGGATGAGGAGGAAGAGGAGGAGAATGTTGGCGAGACAGTAGAGGGTACCAGTGCTCAGTCCTTAACTCTTGAGCGTGTATGGGCTGAAGAGGAGGACTTGGAGGAGGAGGAGGAGGAGGAAATGGAGAGTCAGGCCAGTGAGGAGAGGGAATTATTGCGTGTTGGGACTCTGGCGCACATGGCAGACTTCATGTTAGGCTGCCTATCCCGTGACCCTCGCGTTAGAAGAATTTTTTCAAACACCGATTACTGGGTGTTCACTCTCCTGGACCCACGGTACAAGCAGAACCTTTCCACTCTCATCCCTGCAGAGGAAAGGAGTATGAGAGTGAATAGATATCAACAGGCCCTGGTGCACAAGCTGAAACAATTCTTCCCATCTGACGCCGCTAGCGGCAGAGGGCATGGTTCTGTGGGCCAAGTAGCGGGGGAGAGGAAGCGAGCAGGCAGCTTGTCCAGAACTGGCAGGGGAACGCTCTCCAAGGCCTTTGCCAGTTTTATGTCACCCCAGCAAGACACTGTCACCTGTCCCCAGTCTAGGCAGAGTAGGGGGGAGCTGTATAGAGAGATGGTGAGGGAGTACCTAGCTGACCATACCAACGTCCGTAGCGATCACTCTGCTCCATACAACTACTGGGTTTCAAAGCTGGACACGTGGCCTGAACTGGCACTGTACGCCTTGGAGGTGCTGGCCTGCCCTGCCGCTAGCGTGCTGTCAGAGCGGGTATTCAGTACAGCTGGTGGCATCATCACCGATAAGCGTACACGCCTGTCATCTGACAGCGCTGACAGGCTGACGCTTATTAAAATGAACAAAGCCTGGATTTCACCGGAATTCAAATCTCCTCCGGCGGAAAGCAGCTAAAATTTAACATTACTTATGTATCCGATTCCTCTTCTCTACTCCTCCTACTCCTCCTCCATATCGTCTTTGCCTAACGCTGACCAAAAAAACGCCATTTTTCAGAGGTCCAACTGGCACTCTTTTACCACAATTTTTCAGGAGGGCCCCCTACAGGCCCTCTCTCCAAACAATTTTTTCAGAGGTCAACCTACAGGCCCTCTCTCCAAACAATTTTTCTGAAGGTCCACCTACAGGCCCTCTCTCCAAACAATTTTTCCGGAGGTCCACCTACAGGCCCTCTCTCCAAACAATTTTTCCAGAGGTACAACTACAGGCCCTCTCTCCAAACAATTTTTCTGGAGGTCCACCTACAGGCCCTCTCTCCAAACAATTTTTCCAGAGGTCCACCTACAGGCCCTCTCTCCAAACAATTTTTCCGGAGGTCCACCTACAGGCCCTCTCTCCAAACAATTTTTCCGGAGGTCCACCTACAGGCCCTCTCTCCAAACAATTTTTCCGGAGGTCCACCTACAGGCCCTCTCTCCAGTTCCAGTTTCTAGTTTTATTTGCGCAAACTACGTAAATTTTATTTTTGGGATAGGTGTGAAAAATAATATTACCTGCATATCTATATTGCCCAACATTGGTTTTGGTAGCAACTAGAAGACCAAACACATGCTGCCCACAGGGTTCCGCAAATTCCTGGTCCACAATGTCAAGGAGCTCGAGGTTCTGTTGATGAGCAACAAGTCCTTCTGTTCAGAAATCGCCCACAACGTCTCCATCTAAGAACCTAAAGACCATTGTAGAGAGAGAGCGGCACAGCTCTCCATCAAAGTGACGAACCCCAACGCCAGACTGCGCACCGAAGATAACGAATAAATATCTCTATGGTTATTTGAGCTAAATAAAAGTTGAATAAACACAAAAAAAAAATTTGATCTGTTCCTGTGCCTGATCCACCCAAGTTGAATCTGTCCCATCATGAGAAAGTCCCCCAAGGAGTCCCCACTGTAACTTGCTTCCCATACAACTACCTCACCCCCCGACACCTGTGTCTCGCCATTGTCCACCACCTCCTCAGACAACACTGGTAAATCCCCACTGTCAGCACACAGAGACAGCAAAAAGTCTTGCGAATTGGGGCAGAGAATGTTCTGGGCTAGCACATCAGAGAAGGGGTGACTATGGGGTTCCAGGGAGTATGTGACCACATGCAATCTCCATTTAAAAAGTCATGCCACACTTGATGTAGCTCATAATTGACAATTGTACCGGTTGATGCTAAATTTTTAAGTTGGGGTCCTGCGTCGTCATTCTAACTACATCCGGCTGTTGTCACAACCACACACGCTAGCCCAGGGGGCACTCCTCTGGCTCTTCCAGCTCAACCTCCTTCCCCCCAGCCTGCCCCCCCCACCTACAGGCCTTCTCTCCAAACAATTTTTCCGGAGGTCCACCTACAGGCCCTCTCTCCAAACAATTTTTCCGGAGGTCCACCTACAGGCCCTCTCTCCAGTTCCAGTTTCCAGTTTTATTTGCGCAAACTGCGTAAATTTTTTTTTGGGATAGGTGTGAAAAATAATATTACCTGCGTATCTATATTGCCCAACATTGGGTACGGTAGCAACAAGAAGAACAAACACATGCTGCCCACAGGGTTCCGCAAATTCCTGGTCCACAATGTCAAGGAGCTCGAGGTTCTATTGATGAGCAACAAGTCCTTCTATGCAGAAATCGCCCACAACGTCTCCTCAAAGAACCTAAAGACCATTGTGGAGAGAGCGGCACAGCTCGCCATCAAAGTGACGAACCCCAACGCCAGACTGCGCACCGAAGATAACGAATAAATATCTCTGTGGTTATTTGTGCTAAATAAAAGTTAAATAAACACAAAAAAAATTTGATCTGTTCCTGTGCCTGATCCACCCAAGTTGAATCTGTCCCATCATGAGAAAGTCCCCCCAAGGAGTCCCCACTGTAACTTGCTTCCCATACAACTACCTCACCCCCCGACACCTGTGTCTCGCCATTGTCCACCACCTCCTCAGACAACACTGGTAAATCCCCACTGTCAGCACACGGAGACTGCAAAAGGTCTTGCGAATTGGGGCAGAGAATGTTCTGGGCTAGCACATCAGAGAAGGGGTGACTATGGGGTTCCAGGGAGTATGTGACCACATGCAATCTCCATTTAAAAAGTCATGCCACACTTGATGTAGCTCATAATTGACAATTGTACCGGTTGATGCTAAATTTTTAAGTTGGGGTCCTGTGTCATCATTCTAACTACACCCGGCTGTTGGCACCACCACACACGCTAGCCCAGGGGGCACTCCTCTGGCTCTTCCAGCTCAACCTCCTTCCCCCCAGCCTGCCCCCCCACCTACAGGCCCTCTCTCCAAAGAATTTACGTCTTTGTCCTATCTTTCTCTCTCTCCAAACTATTTTTCCGGATAGCTGCCATATACGGTATTAAACTGAGTAGTATACATAGAAGACATACCACACTTGATCAATCTCATAATTTACGACTGTACCGGTTGATGCTAAATTTTTAAGTTGGGGTTCTGCGTCGTCATTCTAAAAACATCTGGCTGTTATCACCACCACACACGCTAGCCCAGGGGGCACTCCTCTGGCTCTTCCAACGAAACCTCCTTCCCCCCAGCCTGCCCCCCAACTAAAGGCCCTCTCTCCAAACAATTTACCCGGATATGGGACGTATTAGATATTGTACAGATTTTTTTTTGGTTCTTCTTTTAATTGCCTACTGACCTGTGATAGGCAGAGCATGGACACATCCCCTTAGCTGCAGTAGGAAAGACACTCCCCTGGCCAGAGCAAGCTCTTTTTCCGTTTTCCGTGGTCGAAAAATCCATGAAATATAGGGTCCGTATACGATTTTAAACTGAGAAGAATCGATACCGTACAGGTTGATGCTAGAGTTTTTCCAAATCCATCCGGCTGTTGTCACCACCACACTCCTCTGGCTCTTCCAGCAAAACCTCCTTCCCCCCACCTACAGGCCCTTTCTCCAAACAATTTACCCGGTTAGGGGACATATTAGAAATCGTACTGATTTTTTTTTAGTTCTTCTTTTAATTGCCTCCTGCGATAGACAGGAATCGAACCCGAGTCAACTGCTTGGGAAGCAGCTATGCTCACCACTTTACCACCAACAGCCACAGCAACTGATAAGAACAGATACTAAACTTGATGTCAGCTGCAGTGCCAGCATGAGCAGTGGTGTCACCTGCAGGCGGTGATGGACCTTCGTTGCACCTAGTTGGGTGCTTCCCTAACATGTGATGGGTATTTGCATTGCCTTTCTTGGTCTGGGTGAGCACAATTGCCATGAGGGTAACCACCAGGCTGTTGCCTGAGAATTTGGGGTAATGGTGGGATTAAGCAGCCTCAGAGGCATCCATGCATGCTGCCCCTGCTGTTTCCTGTCCATTTCCGTGGTGTTTCCATCATTTTCTGAGGTTTCCAGGTTTTCACCCAGCCTTCCCTAGGCAGAGCCTTGGTCCCCTGCAAAAAATGCTCGAGTCTCCCATTGACTTCAATGGGGTTTGTTATTCGAAACGAGCACTCGAGCATCGGGAAAAGTTTGACTCGAATAACGAGCACCCGAGCATTTTAGTGCTCGCTCATCTCTAGTGATAACATATTTGCAGTGGGATAATCATGTTAACGTTAGACCTTTCACTTTTTTAAACACCATTATGTTACATTTTTAACTTGAAGCTGGCTCCACCCAAACTGACTCCATGACATCAACCCTACAGCCCTATTTGCTACAAGTGATTGAGGTAAGGTAAGGAAGTGACTGAGTAGCTACCTCCTGAATTGCCTGCATATCCTCCAGGCTGAGGACTATCAGAGTCACAAACCCTTACACCTACCTACTAGTATTACCACAGAAGCAACAAATTTGTAATATGTATCAGCCATCACCATCAGGATCACATAAAAGTACTTCTTATCATTGTAGAAGTATATGATCCCAACATCTGATGTGCCTTTACATATTTACCATCAACTGTGTCAAAGTAATTATAGAGAATGGACAAATTTTGAAAGCCTGCTGTGACATGTAGCCAAGTCACTTTAGTTGGGAAGGCATCATGATGGACTACCACTTTACTTTGCATGTGCTCCTTAAAATTTCACATATGGTCAATTTGCCGACCTGAAATTGTAGGTTTAGAAAAGTGCAGCTTTCGTCTGTTGCCAAAAATCGGAAATAGAAAAACTTAAAAAAGGTTAAAAACCCTTAAACAAATTGTTGATCAAAATCTATCAAAGTTGTGGGCCAACCTTGATAGATTTGTAAATAACTCATGAAAGAATAAAGTTACGTTAAAACCAAGCACACTATTGTTTTTCTTGTGAAATTCTCTATAAGCTTGAAGTGTCACATGACCCTCTTCCCATTGAAAAAACTAAAGTTGGATCAAAAATGACCAACTTCAAAATGGCCGCCATGGTCACCACTAGAGATGAGCGAGCACTAAAATGCTCGGGTGCTCGTTATTCGAGTCGAACTTTTCCCGATGCTCGGGTGCTCGTTTCGAGTAACGAACCCCATTGAAGTCAATGGGAGACTCGAGCATTTTTTGCACGGGACCAAGGCTCTGCCTAGGGAAGGCTGGGTGAAAACCTGGAAACCTCAGAAAATGATGGAAACACCATGGAAATGGACAGGAAACAGCAGGGGCAGCATGCATGGATGCCTCTGAGGCTGCTTAATCCCACCATTACCCCAAATTCTCAGGCAACAGCCTGGTGGTTACCCTCATGGCAATTGTGCTCACCCAGACCAAGAAAGGCAATGCAAATACCTATCACATGTTAGGGAAGCACCCAACTAGGTGCAACGAAGGTCCATCACCGCCTGCAGGTGACACCACTGCTCATGCTGGCACTGCAGCTGACATCAAGTTTAGTATCTGTTCTTTTCAGTTGCTGTGGCTGTTGGTGGTATAGTGGTGAGCATAGCTGCTTCCCAAGCAGTTGACCTGGGTTCGATTTCAGTCTATTGCAAGAGGCAATTAAAAGAAGATCTAAAAAAAAAAATCAGTACAATATCTAATACGTCCCCTACCCGGGTAAATTGTTTGGAGAGAGGGCCTGTAGGTGGGGGGCAGTATGGGGGGAAGGAGGTTTCGCTGGATGAGCCAGAGGAGATGTGTCCATGCTCTGCCTATCACAGATCAGGAGGCAATTAAAAGAAGAACAAAAAAAAAAAACATCAGTACAATATCTAATACGTCCCCTATCTGGGTAAATTGTTTGGAGAGAGGGCCTGTAGGTGGGGGGGAGGAGGTTTCGCTGGAAGAGCCAGAGGAGCGGGCAGTTGTAGGCGGTGCTGCGCTGCTCTGAGAGTGGCAGCATCTGTGGTCGACTTGCGGAAATGCGCACAGATGCGGCGCACCTTGGTGAGCAAATCAGACAGATTGGGGTATGTCTTGATAAACCGGTGTGGCGGTGTGCCTTTTGTCACCTAAGCTCAGCAGTTAGGTGCTGGCGCTTACCCACGGCACTGCTGCTGCGCCTAGAGCTACCGACTGAAGGTGCCGTGCCCACGGATGGTAATTCGGTGGATGAGGAGGAGAAGGGGTCGGAGGAGGAGGCATAGTACGTCTGAGAGACCGTGACCGAGGTAGGCCCCGCAATCCTCGGTGTGGGCAGTACATGAGCGGCCCCAGGGTCATTCTCGGTCCCAGCCTCCACCAAGTTAACCCAATGTGCTGTCAGTGAGATATAGTGTCCCTGCCTGGCAGCACTTGTCCACGTGTCCGTGGTTAGGTGGACCTTCTCAGAAACAGCGTTCGTCAGGGCACGGATGATGTTCTGTGACAAGTGCTGGTGTAGGGCTGTGACGGCACATCGTGAAAAATAGTGGCGGCTGGGGACCGAATACCGAGGGGCAGACACCGCCATGAGATTGCGAAAGGCCTCGGTCTCTACCAGCCTATAGGGCAGCATCTCCAGGCTAAGCAATTTGGAGATGTGGACGTTGAGGGCTTGGGCATGTGGGTGGGTGGAACTGTATTTCCTCTTGCGCTCCAGCGTCTGCTGTAAAGACAGCTGAACGCTGCGCTGGGACACGTTAGTGGACACTGTGGAGGATCGTTGAGGCGAAGGTGTGGTTTAAAGGCTGGAGGCGCTCGTGCCGGGGACCTGGGCAAGGGGTTGACTAGCAGAGGCAGCGAGTGCCGCAGGGGGTTGACTAGCAGAGGCAGCGAGTGACACAGGGGAAGGAGCAGTGGTGTGACCCGCAGGAGGTGGTGAACGGCCTTGGTTCCATTGAATGGGGTGTTTAGCACTCATATGCCTGCGCATGCTGGTGGTGGTTAGGCTATTAGTGGTGGCATCCCTGCTGATCCTGGTGTGGCACAGGTTGCACACCACAGTCCGTCGCTCATCCTCACTTTCTTTAAAGAACCTTCAGACTTGCGAACATCTAGGCCTCACCACGGGAGCTTCACTACGTGAAACAGTTGCTGCTGATGCACCAGCTCTGGCCCTGCTTCTCCCTCTGGCCACACCACTGCCTCTTACAACCTGTTCTGGTGCAGCACTTGCCTCCGCCTCAGAAGCACTGTCTTCACTCGGCATATCAACCCAGCTCGGGTCAGTCACCTCGTCATCCTCTGATTCCTAAGTCTGCTCCCCCCTCGGAATTCCTCCCCTTACAACAACTTCACCACTGTCTGACAACCGTGTCTCCTCATCGTCCGACACCTCTTTACAAACTTCTTCCACTAACTCAACATTGTCATCATCATCATCACCCTCAGACTGCGACAGTTGGAAAACTTGGGCATCGGGAAATAGGTCAGCAGCAACCTGAGAAGTAGTTTTTGACTCTGGGAAGGGTCCAGAAAACAGTTCAGAGTATGCCGGATCGCATTCCAAATTTTCCTGAGAGGGGGCAGACTGGGGGGGAAGGAGGTTGAGGTGGAGGAGCCAGAGGAGTGCTCCCTTGGGTAACGTGGGTGGACTGCGTGGAAGACTGACTGGTGGACAAATTACTTTAAGCATTATCCGCAATCCACGAGATCAGCTGTTCGCACTGTTGTGGTTTCAACAGTTCTCTACCACGTGTCCCTGTAAGTTGAGACATAAAGCTAGGAATTGTGTAGCTCTGCGGAATTCCCCTGCTCCCTCATCAGCAGGTACTGTCTCACCCTGCCCAGGACCACGGCCTCTGCCCCCTGCAGTAATTGAATGCCCACGCCCACGCCATCGACCCTTAGACCTGGGGTTCAACATTTTCTGTATATAAGTGTATTCTATAAAAAAAAATAAAATAA